>OY992877.1:6693592-6895022 GCA_963921405.1 Cepaea hortensis
TTAGTGACAGTATTTATAGCATTAGTGATAGTATTTATAGCATTAGTTACAGTATTTATAGCATTAGTGGCAGTATTTATAGCATTAATGGCAGTAATTATAGCATTAGTGGCAGTATTTATAGCATTAGTGACAGTATTCATAGCATTAGTGGCAGTATTTATAGCATTAGTGACAGTATTTATATCATTAGGGACAGTATTTATAGCATTAGTGACAGTACTTATAGCATTAGTGACAGTATTTATAGCATTAGTGACAGTATTTATAGCATTAATGGCAGTATTTATAGCATTAGTGACAGTAGTTATAGCATTAGTGGCAGTTTTATAGCATTAGTGACAGTATTTACAGTGATAGTGACAGTATTTACAGTGGTAGTGACAGTATTTATAGCATTAGTGACAGTATTTACAGTGATAGTGACAGTATTTACAGTGGTAGTGACAGTATTTATAGCATTAGTGACAGTATTTACAGTGGTAGTGACAGTATTTACAGTGGTAGTGACAGTATTTATAGCATTAGTGACAGTATTTATAACATTAGTGACAGTATTTATAGCATTAGTGGCAGTATTTATAGCATTAATGACAGTATTCATAGCATTAGTGGTAGTATTTATAGCATTAATGACAGTATTTATAGCATTAGTGACAGTATTTATAGCATTAGTGGCAGTATTTATAGCATTAGTGACAGTATTTATAGCATTAGTGACAGTATTTATAGCATTAGTGACAGTATTCATAGCATTAGTGGTAGTATTTATAGCATTAGTGACAGTATTTATAGCATTAGTGACAGTATTTATAGCATTAGTGACAGCATTTATAGATTAGTGACAGTATTTATAGCATTAGTGGCAGTATTTACAGTGGTAGTGACAGTATTTACAGTGGCAGTGACAGTATTTGCAGTGGTAGTGACATTATTTATAGCATTATTGACAGTATTTACAGTGGTAGTGACAGTATTTATAGCATTAGTGGCAGTATTTATAGCATTGGTGACAGTATTTATAGCATTAGTGGCAGTATTCATAGCATTAGTGACAGTATTTATAGCATTAGTGACAGTATTTATAGCATTAGTGACAGTACTTATAGCATTAGTGACAGTATTTATAGCATTAGTGGCAGTATTTACAGTAGTAGTGACAGTATTTACAGTGGTAGTGACATTATTTATAGCATTAGTGGCAGTATTTACAGTGGTAGTGACAGTATTTACAGTGGTAGTGACAGTATTTACAGTGGTAGTGACAGTATTTACAGTGGTAGTGACAGTATTTATAGCATTAGTGACAGTATTTACAGTGGTAGTGACAGTATTTATAGCATTACTGGCAGTATTTATAGCATTAGTGACAGTTTTTACAGTGGTAGTGACAGTATTTATAGCATTAGTGACAGTATTTACAGTGGTAGTGATAGTATTTACAGTGGCAGTGACATTATTTATAGCATTAGTGACAGTATTTACAGTGGTAGTGACAGTATTTGCAATGGTAGTGACAGTATTTATAGCATTAGTGACAGTATTTATAGCATTAGTGACAGTATTTACAGTGGTAGTGACAATATTTATAGCATTAGTGACAGTATTTACAGTGGTAGTGACAGTAGTTACAGTGGTAGTGACATAATTTGCAGTGGTAGTGACATTATTTATAGCATTAGTGACAGTATTTACAGTGGTAGTGACAGTATTTACAGTGGTAGTGACAGTATTTATAGCATTAGTGACAGTATTTATAGCATTATCGACAGTATTTACAGTGGTAGTGACAGTAGTTACAGTGGTAGTGACATTATTTGCAGTGGGAGTGACAGTATTTATAGCATTAGTGACAGTAGTTACAGTGGTAGTGACAGTATTTACAATGGTAGTGACAGTATTTATAGCATTAGTGACAGTATTTACAGTGGTAGTGACAGTATTTACTGTGGTAGTGACAATATTTATAGCATTAGTGACAGTATTTACAGTGGTAGTGACAGTATTTGCAGTGGTAGTGACATTATTTATAGCATTAGTGACAGTATTTGCAGTGGTAGTGACAGTATTTATAGCATTAGTGACAGCATTTACAGTGGTAGTGATAGTATTTATAGCATTAGTGACAGTATTTAGAGTGGTAGTGACAGTATTTATAGCATTAGTGACAGTAGTTACAGTGGTAGTGACAGTATTTGCAGTGGTAGTGACATTATTTATAGCATTAGTGACAGTATTTATAGCATTAGTGACGGTATTTATAGCATTAGTGACAGTATTTATAGCATTAGTGACAGTATTTATAGCATTAGTGACAGTATTTACAGTGGTAGTGACAGTATTTATAGCATTAGTGACAGTATTTACAGTGGTAGTGACAGTATTTACAGTTGTAGTGACAGTATTTACAGTGGTAGTGACAGTATTTATAGCATTAGTGACAGTCAGTATTTACAGTGGTAGTGACAGTATTTATACCATTAGTGACAGTATTTACAGTGGCAGTGACAGTATTTATAGCATTAGTGACAGTATTTACAGTGGTAGTGACAGTACTTACAGTGGTAGTGACAGTATTTACAGTGGTAGTGACAGTATTTATAGTGGTGGTGGCATTATACATGCTTATGCAAATGTTACTACCTCCCATCTGTTCCAGACAAAAGTTACCAAATCCCATCTGTTTAAGGCAAATGTTACTAATTCCCATCTGTTCCAGGCAAGTATTACTAAATCCCATTTGTTCCAGGCAAGTGTTACTAAATCCCATATATTCTAGGCAAATGTCACTAAATCCCATCTGTTCCAGGCAAGTGTTACCAAACCCCATCTGTTTAAGGCAAATGTTACTAATTCCCATCTGTTCCAGGCAAGTGTTACTAAATCCCATTTGTTCCAGGGAAGTGTTACTAAATCCCATATATTCTAGGCAAATGTCACTAAATCCCATCTGTTCCAGTCAAGTGTTACTAAACCCCATCTGTTTAAGGCAAATGTCACTAAATCCCATCTGTTCCAGGCAAATGTTACTAAATGCCATTTGTTCCAGGCAAGTGTTACTAAACCCCATCTGTTTAAGGCAAATGTCACTAAATCCCATCTGTTCCAGGCAAGTGTTACTAAACCCCATCTGTTTAAGGCAAATGTCTCTAAATCCCATTTGTTCCAGGCAAGTGTTACTAAATCCCATTTTTTCCAGGCAAGTATTACTAAATCCCATTTGTTCCAGGCAAGTGTTACTAAATCCCATTTGTTCCAGGCAAGTGTTACTAATTCCCATCTGTTCCAGGCAAGTGTTACTAAATCCCATCTGTTCCAGGCAAGTGTTACTAAACCCCATCTGCTCCAGGTAGATGTTACTAAACCCCATCTGATCCAGGCAAATGTTACTAAATCCCATCTGCTCCAGGCAGATGTTACTAAACCCCATCTGGTCCAGGCAAGTGTTACTAAATTCCCATCTGCTCCAGCATTTGTTATAAACATCTCTTTATGTCTCAATCAGATGCTGCTGAACCTCCTCAAGTCCTATGCAGTTGTTAGATCTTTTGTTTAAGGTAGCTGTTACTAAATCTCCTTCTGACACAGACAGTAACTATTTTAAATTACCTCCTAGGTGGATGTAACTATGTCTATTTTTGCCGGATTTGATTGTTAATAAATCTCTTTTTGTCTGATTTAATTGTTATTAGATGTAATTTTGTTCAGGGAAGTTGTTACAAAACCTCCATCCTCTGTCCAATGTAATTGTTACAAAATATCCTACTGTTCGATGCACTTGTTACTAAATATCTTTCAGTTGGAGGTAGCTGTTACAAAAATCTCCTGTCTGATGCAATCGTTACAAAATCTCCTTCTGCTCGATGTAATTGCTACAAAATCTCCTTCTTCCGATGCAATTGTTACACAATCTCATGTCCTGATGTAATTGCTACAAAGTCTCCTTCTGTCCGATGTAATTGTCACAAAATCTCCTTCTGTCCGATTTAATTGTCACAAAATCTGCTTCTGTCCGATGTAATTGTTACAAAGTCTCTTTCTGTCCGATATAATGGTTACAAAAATTTTTGTCCGATTTAATTTTCAGAAAATCTCCTTCTGTCCGATGTAATTGTCACATAATCTCCTTCTGTCCGATGTAATTGTTACAAAATCTACTTCGGTTCGATGTAGTTGCTACAAAATCTCATTCTGTCCGAGTAGTTGTTACAAAATCTCTTTATGTCCGAAGTATTGTTTACAGAATCTCTTTCTGCCGGAGGCAGTTGTTACTAAACGTATGTAACGTATTAAATAACAATTAAACGTCCGGTGGCTTGCGTGGTAGAGGACACACGACTGAACAACGAAGTGAGACCTAAGGAATTCACAGAAGCATATCCTGTGTGAAATCATCATCATCATCATCATCATCATCATCATCTTCATCATCATCATTATCATCATCATCATCATCATCATCATCCTCCTCCTCCTCATCATCATCATCATCATCATCATCATCATCATCTTCATCATCATCTTCATCATCATCATCATCATCATCATCATCATCATCATCATCATCATCATCATCATCTTCCACTTCTGCCGTCAAGCGTCGTGGGGAGGAATAATTTGCGTTCCAGCGCCCGGTGGGCGGCACTGGATAGTGTCATTCCGTGTGGTTGTATAATGTCTTTGATGTCGTCAATCCATTTTCTTCTTGGACGTCCTCGTGGTCTCGTCGCAGATGATCTTTGATGTAAGGCCGGGTGATGTTATGTGTGGGGTTAAGTAGTTCTTGAAAGTATTCTGCCCACTTTGCTAGTCTTTGTTGTGGATTAAATATTGGTATACCTCTTTTGCTGTTTATGATGGTGGTTGGGTTGTAGCATGCATCTCTGTTTCTCATTGCATTGACACGTTTATAAAATTCTCTTGGGTAGTCTTTGCTAAGGGTCGCCATCTGTTCACCGTATATTCTCCAGGATTCATCATTAGATGCTTTAATTGTTCGTTTGGCATTACGTCGTGCTATTCTATAAGTAACATAGCCGTGTTCAAATTTAGTTGTAATCCACTTTTTGAACGCTACCTTTTTTTTTGAATATGGTATCTTTAACTTCGTTGTTCCACCAGGCTGTTCTTAATCTTTTGTCCTGCCCTACTTTCTCTGTTCCACATTTATTTTCCAGTGTGTCGAGCATGGCAGCCTTGAAACATGTTCATTCCTCATCTACACTTGAGTGGTCATCAGGGATGTTCTTATGTAGGTTTTTGATTTCTTGATTGAATTCGTCTTTAACCGTATTTTCCTGATGCCTCCTAATAATTGATGGCATGTGTTGTTGTTACCTTTTTGTTTCTTATTTTCCTGTATGTTGAAATCTTTTTTTTATTATGACTGGTTTGTCATCAGTATCAACATTTGTATTTGTTAGTGCTCTTGAATCTAATAGTAGTCCTCTGTCTGATTTCCTAATTAGAATAAAGTCAATTTGAGATGCTCTGTCTATGTCATTCCATTTATACCAGGTTTTGGTGTGGCTACGATGATGCTGAAAAAAAAAAAAAAAAACTATTTGCTATTATTAGTCCGTGCTCGGAGCATATGTTAAGTCGATGTTGACCATTCCTGTTACATTCAGTCTCTGTGTCGCTGAATTGCCCCATGCAATCATCACACGGTGTTCTTCTTGTGCCTATTCGTCCGTTAAAATCCCCCATCACAATAAGTTCATCTGTCTCTCTGACATTATTTAACGTGTCTGCAAGTTTATCAAAATACTCGTCTTTGTCGCTGTAAGTATCGTTACATAGGGCGTATGTTTGTATAAAAGTTGTTCTATTTCCTTCTTTGATCTATACTAGTATTATCCTTTCCGATATAAATTTAGTGTTGATAATAGCTTTCGCGTTGTCCTGTGTGGAGACGTCCATTAAAATACGCCAAGCTGCTGGATTTAACACACAGCACAGCGCTTGTATGTGTGCACAGCTTGCCAACTCGGCTGTGTGACTGCACACATATATAATATATCAGGCTCGTTTTGTGTACATAACTCGGCAGTTCAACAAACGCACCATTACGTAGGGTTTACAATGAATACGCGAAAAATTCAGGGTTCTGTTTCCTCGTTCCTTTGTCGAGGGGACTGTGTCACAAGATATGTACCGCAAAGGTCAGTGGGTCGTGTTTGTCAGGCTTGCCTCCTCTAAACAAATTCCACCAAGGTCATCATCATGTGCCATGCCGATAAGCCTGGGCGGTCATGTTTCGCAATCTCACGCGATCGTCAGAGTCGTGGATCAGCCTTGTGTTCTTTTCTCGATTATGCCACACGGCCAAACCATCTTAATATTTACCTCTTTGCCTTCCCTTTGTTGTCTTGCCAGTTGTCACCAAGTTCTATGGTTTATTTCTTCTCATAACGTCACCCCCCCCCCCCCCACAAAAAAAAGTGACTGTCTACGTGTAATTTCTCTAATCTGTTTATGGTTTTTGTTTGTTTCTTGTAGGACTAGCTCATTTCTTTTTCTGTTTGTCCGTGGTATTCTTTGCATTTTCCTCAAAAATTAGATTTCGATTGCCATTAGATGCTTTTGAGCTCTCTGGCTCATTGCCCGCGTTTCACACCCATACAAAAGTACAGGTTTTATGTAGCACTTCAACACTCTTTTTCTCATTGCAATTGACATCCTTTTATTGGTCAGTATGTTTTCCATCTTTACCATAGCGATAATTGTTCTAATCTTTTCAAAGTACCTCCCATCAGATGTAATGACTGTTCCGAGATGGTTGTACCGATTCACTTGTTTAATAATATTCCCATTTACCTGTATATTCATTCATTAATTCAATAGCATGTCCTTTGCAGAATCTCGCTCCCATAACAACCTTCCGGAAAACCTCTCGATCATAAGCAAGATGTCCCGCGTCCGATACACCCATCATACACCCAATGAATGAATGAAGGAATGAATGAATGAATGAATGAATAGGAGGATATCCACACTGTAAGGAAGGAGCTAAAGAAGAACAGTCTAATGTGCCCATTACATTCCACCAAAAGAAAAGATTGATCAAATCAGTCAGAAGGCCACCAAAACCTGCTCAAGACGACTACCACGTTATGGACAGACCAGAACAAGTCATTATTCTGCGCCTCAGAAGAGGACACAATAGATTACGCAACCACATGTATACAAAATTCAAGATTGGTGACTCAGCCATGTGCATATGTGGTTTGGCGTCGCAAACAGCAGAGCATATACTCCAAGACTGCCCAAACTACAACATATCCTGGCACACCTTCTGGCCTAGAGTGACTACAGTGGAAGATAAACTCTATGGACCGCTGTGTGAACTCAAAAAGACTGTTAGATTCATACAAGAGACAACATTGCAGTTATAGACATAGTTCAAGCGAACGAAAGAAGAAGAAGAAGAACACACTGTAATATTATTATACTATTTATGACGTAGCAGACAACGCAATGATGGACAGATCCCTCCACACGAAGCACAACACGATGGCTGTAGTTGATCTTAAGTTATCACTGCATTTCTATTACGCATATGACAGTCACGTGTTCATTGACTCTTGAATCCATCTATCTTCCGTTCCCAAAAGAAATATAACAGAACAGAAATATGGTAGACCTTTTACACAGCTCTTGCGTAACTCATCACTGGTGCACAGCTGTGTTTGTGGCTGCCACAAACCTTATCTCACGCCCACGGACACGGCGTGTTCTGTCCGATGTCCGGGCTAAGAACGGCAAAGGTGGTTCATCCATTTGCTCAACTCCGAGTCACTCGTGAGTGAGACAACCTTATGTAACTCCAGGCAATCTGGGGTCCAGCACACACTTCCCTCGTCAGTCGACCAAAGAGTCACACCATCTCAATCCTATACATCGGGGCCATGACAAGTAGATTTGTATAGTATTAGAAATATAGTACAGTATGTTCCGATTTGAATGCCTTCATTCACGATCAATTATTTTGAAAACTGTCTGTTGCATCCTTATGAAATTTTTCCAGCCGTCTTATATTTACCCCCACCCAAGGAATATGTCTTTGATAAGTCCAAAAACAACTTAAATCATTGAAAGCGGCGACATTCCTTTGATGTTTTGCTGAACAACTAGTGAATTCTCGCTAAAAAAGTTATGTTTACGGTAATGGGGACCTGCAAATTCAGATGACACACAAAGGCGTATCCGGATTCGTATGGGAGTGGGTGCAATGAAAGAAGTAGCTTACAATCGACAGGGTCGGCTGCATTGCACCGGGTTTTTATCCTATATGGCTCAGTTTCTTTCCGCAGCGCGGAAAGCGTCGCACAAAGCACGAACTCCGTAGCTCCAGCGACGACCCTCGGGAGTCTCCAAAAAAAAATGCATTCTTGAAATGAAGGACGCGGCCCGGAATCGAACATACAACCTTCGGAGCCCGAGTCAGACGGCTTGACCACTTCACCACGGAGAATCCCGAGAGGGGTGCAATGTGTAATATTAGTAAAGACAGAGAATTTACGGAGGCACGGGGTAAATAATTTGTAAATTAACAGGAAAGTAGAAGGAATATATTTCTTACCTTATTTTTCATTTCCTTCTTGTTTCTTCAGCTGATGCTGTAATAATGTTTAGGGCCTGCAATTCGTCTGAATAATTGGAGCAAAATATCCCAGTAAGTGTGTACGTAGATTAAGGTTTGCGATCTGCTCAGACCTTAATTTGTGTCGGACGATTCCAGTAGGTTGATGATTGCTCTCGGTTGCATAAAATTCAATCCATCCTTTCTCCAATAGTCCTCTTCCTCTTTCAACACATGGTCCTCACATTTTTTCCAGTAACTTTTATCAATATTTAATAGCGCGGACAGAGAGACTGACATACAGACAGAAAGGTAGGTAGGTAGGTAGGCAGAAAGGTAGGTAGGTAGGTAGGCAGAAAGGTAGGTGGGTCGGTCGGTGGGTCGGTGAGTCGGTCAGACGGTCGGTCGGTCGGCCGGCCGGCAGGAGATAGATAGGTAGGTAGGTAGGTAGCTAGCTAGATAGATAGATAGATAGATAGATAGATAGTTAGATAGATAGAAAGATAGATAGATAGATAGATAGATAGATAGATAGATAGATAGATAGATAGATAGATAGAAGCCGGGCCTTGTCAGCTAGTTTATTTATATAATCACGTTTCATGAAAGAACCCCCATTTGGATGCACCTCTGAACTATCCAATTTAACTTCGCGCTGTTTGTTTCAAAACGGAAATCACGTAAAAATGTTAAAAAATGCGGGGACGTGTCTTGGTGAAGCTGTAATACTTTTAAAATGATGGACGTAATCTCTAAGTCGTAATTTATATACCGCATATAAACAAACTTTGAAATCTGCTGTAAAATCTCCAGAACAAAAATGATTTTGTTGGGTGGACATAATGATAAGGTTATATACTAAATCTCATCATTTTCCCTCAGTTGGTTACTGAGATATTGAATTTTATATTGAGGCAACAAACAAAAAAACACACTATAGTAGTGGTAGTAGTAGTTGAAGTAGTAAGAGTAGTTTTAATAGTATAATAATATAATGGTAGAAATATAGTAGTAGTTGTTGTTGTACAGTGGTAGTAGTAGTAGTAGTAGTAGTAGTAGTAGTATTAGTAGTAGTAGTAGTAGTAGTAGTAGTAGTAGTAGTAGTAGTAGTAGTAGTAGTAATTGGATTTATGGTCATACGATACCATTCATGACAAAGTCAATCGCCGGAAGTAACCCTCCAAGTTCAGCGACCAGCTTCACTGCCGTTTCCTGGTCAAATCGGCCTTTGAACAGCTCTCGGAGACGACGAGCCTGCAGACAAACAAGAACATACCTTGAACACACCAGATACCCACATGCTCTCAGTTTTGACAGGTAATAATGGAGTAACTCATGGGAAATTTGAACAGGTCATAGTTGGTTGAATGTTAATGTGTATGAAGAAAATATTAATCATCCCTAACTGATAGCTGCTCATCTTCCAACTAGAATATAATGAAGCTGAAACCTTTGCCCCCAGGAGTTGAATCGTCTCAGGATTGCCATTGGCAGTTTTACAATATATCCTTCTCTTCAGTTTGCTGGTATTTCTTCAGTCTCCCAGACTGTGCTAAATAATCTTTATAGTAATTCAGCTGGATCAAGTCACCAGACTGCTGAACACAATATATGATACTGGAGATATGCCTCATGAATTATGCAATTCTATATTTATTGCATTCCCGAAGAAATCATGAGCCTTGGAATGTGATCAACATCGAACATTTAGTATAATGAGTCACATCACGAAGAGTTTGCTAAGCATTATCATGCAAAGATTTAAGATGTATATACAACCTGAACTAGGAGAAGAACAATGCGGGTTTGTAGGAGGCTAGGGTGCAGTAAATACTGCGTATATGCTGAGAAAAAGTAATTGAATTTTCTATAGAAGTAAACAAAGATCTAAATCTTTGCCTTATTAACTATACAAAGGCTTTCGACAGAGTAAGACATTTCAACATGATAAGGATGCTTGAAGATCTACAAATTGATGGAAAAGACCTTGCACTTGTAAAAACATATATTGGAAACAACAAGCTGCCATAAGAGTTGATAATGAACTAGTTCAATATCAGCCAATTAAGAGAGGTGTAAGACAGGGATGTGTAATGTCTTCAGATATTTTGTCCCTGTACGGTGAACATATTTTCAGAAATATTGAAGTTAAAAAAAAAACGAATTATCATTGGGTGAAGAAACATCAATTATATTAGATATGCAGATGATACAGTATTGACTGCAGACAATGAGCAGGATCTGCAACATTTAGTAGATGCGTTTGTTGCACACCGTGAATAACTAGGGTTAGTATTAAATTGTAAGAAGACACAGATTATGGTCGTCACTAGGACAAAAGAAATACCACAATGTAATATACTAGTAAATGGGAATATTCTTAAACAGGTGAATCTGTACAATAATCTTGGATCAGTCTGAAGGAACACACACACACACACACACACACACACACACACACACACACACACACACACACACACACACACACACATCGGTCATGTGATGAGAAGAGAGGCATTGGAGAACATCGTGACAACTGGAAAGATCGAGAGGAAGAAAGGCAGAGGCAGACCAAGAGAAATGATGCTGGATGGATTGAGATGGTGGCATGGAGGAATATCACCAGCAGAGTTGATCCAGAACACCAAAGACCGAGAATATGGAGAGCCATGAACGCTTACGCCAGCTGGCAGGGCATGATGATGCTGTTGATATGCATTCACAATACAGATGTCACTGTCTGTCTATATTCACAATAAAGATGTCATATCTGTCTATGCGGCAACCGTCTGTAGTCGGCGCTGTTATGGCACCCTGCCACGCCCACTTCACATGTTTTCCTTATGGATGGGAGTCGCCGTGGCCAAGAGGTTGCACCGCCTGCATTCGATCCGAAAGTTATGAGTTCAATTCCGGGTTACGATATGCGGTTCATGAGTGCAGTTCTCTCGGAGACTTCTGGGGGGTCGTCGCTGGAGCTACGCAGTTCGTGCTTTGTGCGACACTTTCGGCGTAAAGAGACCAAGCCACATGGGATAACACCCGGTGCAATGAAGTCGATCTTCTGGTCTTCTCTACCATTTTCCCCTAACGGATGTGAAAGCGATCTGGTGTCGCTAAAACCGAAACAGAATGTATCAACAGCTGAGCATTTCATTTCTGCCTAACCAGGATATCACAGGTATCACAGGTAATACAGATATCCTTGTTTAAAACGAAACCACATGTCACCACGTCATCAGTACTCGCTGTCCAGCATTGATTTTAGTACAGAAAGAATCAACATCACGTGCCAGGCCAGCTGGCGTAGGCGTCCACGTCTGTCCACGGATTACATTATTTGGTGTTGTGAACGAGTGAATAAACTCTGGTTAAGGCATTCTTCTGTGCCACAGTAACCGTCATCCCAGCGTCGTTTTTCACCGTCTGCCTCTTTTTCCACTGATCTTCCAGTCGTCACGTTTTCAAGGGTCTTTCTTCTCATTATGTGACCACATAATGCCTCTTGTCTCTTCCTCAAAGTTGTATATTGTTTGTCTCTTCCTGAAAGTTGTATATTGTCTCTTCCTCAAAGTTGTATACTTATACTGTTTGTCTCTTCCTCAAAGTTGTATACTGTTTGTCTGTTACTTAAAGTTGTAATAGTTTCATGAGCCTCTTCCACTGGTTGTTATTTTCCATTGTTAGTTTCTCAGGCAGTTCAAGTTGTTGGCAACATCTGTCTCAGGAACCACATCTGCCTCAGGAACCACATCTGCCTCAGGAACCACATCTGTCTCAGGAACGACATCTGTCTCAGGAACCACATCTGTCTCAGGAACCACATCACACAGACAGACCACACACAACAGCGGCGTTTCTGCTTGTCGGGATATTTCTGAAGTCACGACGTAGTTCGTTCTAGTAACATCTAACGGTTGTTAATAATCAACATCTAGATTCGTTTCGTATTGACTAAGCTGAACACTAATGTAATAATAACGTTTCTAAATGGATGATAGTTGATACTTACCTCTTTTTCTGCTTCTGTTTTCCCACGATCCATTGTGAAGACAAAATGAACAACAATCGCGTGGATAAATGTCCTACAAATGGCCTCACAAATACTCCAACACAAAATGACAGCGTCGGTCAGGTGATACTGTGTTGAAAATCAAACGCTTGACGCACTCGAGAATGGGCAGAACTGAAAACGAAACAAGTGTTCGTTATAAGGACTTCAATTCCCAGAACTAGGGGACATCACTCCAAGAAATCTTTTAAAGGGGATATAATTGCTATTAGAAGTCACGCATTGATAGTATTAGTTGTTTCCCTTAAACATATTTCCACTGAAATAATAATTCTCTCCTCCTCCTCCTCCTCCTCCTCCTCCTCCTCCTCCTCCTCCTCCTCCTCCTTCTCTTCCTGCTCCTCCTCCTCCTTTTCCTGCTCCTGCTCCTCCTCCTGCTCCTCCTCCTCCTCCGTCTTCTCCGTCTTCTTCTTCTTCTTCTTCTTCTTCTTCTTCTTCTTCTTCTTCTTCTTCTTCTTCTTCTTCTTCTTCTTCTTCTTCTTCTTCTTCTTCTTCTTCTTCTTCTTCTTCTTCTTCTTCTTCTTCTTCTTCTTCATGGTCTTAGTTTAGTTTAGTTTAGTCGAGGATCAACATCACGGCACGCGGGTGTAACCCATAAGTCCTCCGTTCTACCCCTAACTCAAGCCTGAGTCCGGAGAATCTCAGCTCAATGCACGACCTCTGTAGCACCGGTGAGGATCCTGCCTGAAATCTTCGTGGTCATAATTACCCTCCAATCCTCTGGTAAATTTGACATTGTGATGAAGTTGGTCGACTTCCCTCTTCAACACTGCCAGGTACTAAAAGCAGTAATGATAGATGCAGTCGGTGATGCTGATATTGTGTTTTGTTGTTGCCCAAACACTTTTCTCTGCCTGTCTCTGCCTCTCTGGTCCGGTAGTTTCCCAATATCAGTCTAGTTTCTCTAGTCTACCTCTTTAGTACACTTGCCTTATAATTTCATTTCTCTTGATGTCAAGGTGTTAGATACCACTAGGACAGACTAGGCACAGAAGAGGGGCAAGGACTGAGAGGACAGAGAGACAGGACCTCTATAAAGATATAGACAGAGAAGGGACAGCACCCAAGCTAGGACTTAAGAACAGTTATAAGACCAGACTCGGGTGGGGACACTAACGTGTCATGTTTAGGACAATAGAGGGACCAACCCCGAGAATAGGGGATGGGTACATTAGGTCACGGGGAATACCGTGACGACGTAAACAGTAATAGAACGTTAGGGGTAACCAGTACTAAGACGACAGTACTACGTGACAAATACAACAGCACGCAGAGTTGCTGACCGTACGAGGGATTTTGACCACGTAGGCAAGCGACGAACTGAGTTGGGGCAGACAGCGACCAGACGGCTTCCCGACAGGACATAGTGTTTTTCTGAAGCCATTATCTAATGTTGTGAACGCATGTGATATTAGAGAGATTGAGTGGTCATGTTTAATGATATATATATATATATATATATATATATATATATATATATATATATATATATATATATATATATATCCATCCATCCATCATGTGCCATGCCGGTAAGCGTGGGCGGTCATGTTCTGCCATCTCACTCGATCAACAGAGTCGTGGATCAGTTCCGTGTTTTTGTCTCGACCATGCCACAAGGCCAAGCCATCCAGATACTTGTTTCTAGGTCTTCCCCTTGGTCTGTTCCCCTCGATCTTACCAGTTGTCACCAAGTTCTCCAAATCATTTCTTCTCATAACATGCCCAAAAAATTGTGACTGTCTACGTCATATATATATATATATATATATATATATATATATATATATATATATATATATATATATATATATATATATATATATATACTGTGTGACGAGTGGAGACCGTTGTATTGATTTGATAGGCAGATAACGCCTTGTCGCAAATGTATGATTGTCAGGCTTGCCTGAAATAAAATCCGTGTATACCATCTGTACAAGCGAAGTTATATTTGAGGTATAGATGAAGTCGCGAGAATGCCTGTGTGGGTAACGCAAGACTGTGACACTTGTGATCTTATCCTATCTTGGTGAATCCTATTATCACGGGTACCTTGGATGGAATCTGTCTAGAGCAGTGGTTCTCAATCTCTTTTAGCCCATGCACCCTTTCACCATATTTTCATAACGTCACCCTCCCCCTTTCGTATTTCCTCCCTATAAATCCGCCCCTTACACAGTATATGTAAAAATAGAAACAAAATTTAATAAAACACTAGAACAAGTCTAGAAGTCTACATATCACGTGATTTGCGGGTCTACTTACGTTATAAAACGAATTTCAGAAAGGCAAGAAGTACAGAACTGTAAAGTATGAAGGCAAAAACAATATCAAGTAATCGGTTCTTTTATTAAAGAGATCTTGAATAATCTTAATTCCCCCGTGGAAACCCTAAAATTCCCCCCTGGGAGGAATCCCCACCGGTTGAGAACCACCGGGCTAGACGAAGCAAACTTGACACAGATGTATGCCGAAGTGGGACACACTGACCTGTGGGATGCATGACCCCTCCAACCAGGACCGAAGTGGGACACACTGACCTGTGGGATGCATGACCCCTCCAACCAGGACCGAAGTGGGACACACTGACCTGTGGGATGCATGACCCCTCCAACCAGGACCGAAGTGGGACACACTGACCTGTGGGATGCATGACCCCTCCAACCAGGACCGAAGTGGGACACACTGACCTGTAGGATGCATGACCCCTCCAACCAGGACCGAAGTGGGACACACTGACCTGTGGGATGCATGACCCCTCCAACCAGGACCGAAGTGGGACACACTGACCTGTGGGATGCATGACCCCTCCAACCAGGACCGAAGTGGGACACACTGACCTGTGGGATGCATGATCCCTCCAACCAGGACCGAAGTGGGACACACAGACCTGTGGGATGCATGACCCCTCCAACCAGGACCGAAGTGGGACACACTGACCTGTGGGATGCATGACGCCTCCAACCAGGACCGAAGTGGGACACACTGACCTGTGGGATGCATGACCCCTCCAACCAGGACCGAAGTGGGGCACACTGACCTGTGGGATGCATGACCCCTCCAACCAGGACCGAAGTGGGGCACACTGACCTGTAGGATGCATGACCCCTCCAACCAGGACCGAAGTGGGGCACACTGACCTGTGGGATGCATGACCCCTCCAACCAGGACCGAAGTGGGGCACACTGACCTGTGGGATGCATGACCCCTCCAACCAGGACCGAAGTGGGGCACACTGACCTGTGGGATGCATGACCCCTCCAACCAGGACCGAAGTGGGGCACACTGACCTGTGGGATGCATGACCCCTCCAACCAGGAGCGAAGAAGAGGAAGAAGTAACACACGCAGCACTGAATAGCTCAGTGTCTATCGGAAACATATGTCTGTGTTCTACCCGGTCAGGGACCTTCTCAGCCACACATGTCTGTGTTCTACCCGGTCAGGGACCTTCTCAGCCACACATGTCTGTGTTCTACCCGGTCAGGGACCTTCTCAGCCACACATGTCTGTGTTCTAACCGGTCAGGGACCTTCTCAGCCACACATCTATGTAACAGCCAATCACACATCATGGGAACGGACAACCAACCAGACATCTCGGGAACAGTCAATCACACATCATGGGAACGAACAACCAACCAGACATCTCGGGAACAGTCAATCACACATCATGGGAACGAACAACCAACCAGACATCTCGGGAACAGTCAGTCACACATCGTGGGAACGAACAACCAACCAGACATCATGGGAACCACAAACCAGACATCACGGTAACAACAAACCAGACATTACGAGAACCACAAACCAAACATCACGGTAACAACAAACCAGACATCACGGTCAAGATGACTACCACGTTATGGATAGACCAGAACAAGTCATTATTCTGCGCCTCAGAACAGGGCACAATAGATTACGCAACCACATGTATACAAAATTCAAGATTGGTGAAACAGCCATGTGTACATGTGGATTGGCGTCACAGACAGCAAAGCACATACTCCAAGACTGCCCAAAATATAACATATCTAGGCAAACCTTCTGGCCTAGAGAGACGGCAGTGGAAGATAAACTCTATGGACCGCTGTGTGAACTGAAAAAGACAGTTCAATTCATACAAGAGACAGCATTGCAGTTATAGACATATTTCAAGCGAACGAAAGAAGAAGAGGAATCACGGGAACAGCAAACGAGACATCATGGGAACCACAAACAGACATCAGGGGAACGAACAACCAACCACACATTACGCGAACGAACAACCTACCACACATCATGGGACCAACAAACCAGGCATCATGGGAACGAACAACCAACCACACATTACGCGAACGAACAACCAACCAGACATCACGGGAACAACAAACCAGACATCAGAGGAAAGAACAACCAATCGCACAACACAGGAACAGTCAATAACACATCACGGGAACGAACAGCCAACCAGACATCACCGGAACAACACACCAGACATCACGGGAACAGTCAATCACACATCACGGGAACAGTCAGTCACACATCACGGGAACATCAATCACACATCGTGGGAACATCAATGTATCGCCATAAGCGTTCCGTCCCCATCATCAGAAGCCAGCGAAGAGTTCAAATCCCAATAGTACCAGTAGCAATCTGATTATATGTGTGTCTCGCCTTTCCTCTAAGCGTCGAGCATCGGCCAGATCCCCTCGTCACTCCTCGCTGTCGCATTCTTGCCAGACCATGGTGATCCATTTGCTCTTCCGTGGTGTACACGTGCTCCCACAAGGCCGCAACCACGTCTGCCTTGTCATGCATCAATACTCCACCAAGTTTTGCAGAGCCAGCCAATCTACCCGCCTGTTCATTCCCCAGCACACCAGCATGCCCCGGAGAAAAGATCCAGGTGATGCTTGTCACCCGTGACTTCCGAAGAGAAGCAAGCCACTCGGCACGAAGCTTGCCCGTCTTCACCCTCCTCAGCACGCTTTCTGAGTCAGTTACAATTACGATATGTGTGTGTATCGTATTCTCCATCCAGCGGAAAGCTGCACTGACTGCCTCCACCTCCATTCTTAAGCTAGATGTTGTGTTGTGGATATATATATATATATATATATATATATATATATATATATATATATATATATATATATATATATATATATATATATATATATATATATATATATATATATATATATATATATATATATATTGGAACAAAGAGCTAGACCCATAAGTGAACAAGAGTTACGCAAAGTACAATTCGGTTTTCGGAAAGGTACAAGTTGCACTGTTGCACTATTTACACTTAGACAAAAATGTGAAAAAAAACTATCGAATATAGTGATCAACAGAATATTGTATTTGTCGATCAGGAAAAGGCTTTCGATAGAGTAGACAAATACAAATTATGGACCATCCTTGAAGACTATGGGATATAAGGGCAATTGCTAGAAAACATCATAGAAATGTAACTAACAATCGAGCTGAAGTGCATTAAGAACACAAGAAGGTATATCATCAGATATGTTCACAGTCAATGCAGGAGTGAAACAAGGGTATGTGCACTCTCCTCTGCTATTTAATAAATAATATCTACATGGACATAATATCCAAAGAAGCAAGTCTTGACAGAACAGATTCAGACAATATAGAATCCTTTACTCCAGATGAAACAACTGATCCACAGGAAATAAATGAACTTCTATTTGCAGACGATCAGTGCCTGTTTTACAGCGATGAGGGCAGACTACAAAATCATATTACTAATCTGAGTTCAACCTGCAGCAGATACAATACGAGCATAAACACAGCCAAAACCAAAGTAATGCAAGTTAGCAGATCGCCGGGCTCATTAAGTATACAGCTAAATAGCACAACTCTGAAACAAGTTAAAGAATTCAAATATCTTGGAAGTATGATCACAGAAGATGGCAGATTGGACAGAGAAATCGAAATAAGATGTTAACACCTTGTGCCACATTTATTGAAAGACAGAAGATCAATTGGTTTGGCCATGTCGTTAGAATGCAACACCAACAACTACCATCACTGATAATCTGCGACGAGACCACGAGGACGTCCAAGAAGAAAATGGATTGACGACATCAAAGACATAGTACAACCACACGGAATGACAATATCCAGTGCCGCCCACCCGGAGCTGGAACGCAAATTATTCCTCCCCACTATTCTTGACGGCAGAAGTGGAAGATCATGATGATGCTGATGATGATGATGATGATGATGATGCTGATGATGATGATGATGATGATGCTGATGATGATGATGACGACGACGATGATGATGATGAATGCAGCTTTACAGAATACAATTGAATTACGGAAAACTGAGGACATTTCAGAGACTAGCCTTTATTAGCAAATAAATATACACAACAGAACATATACAAGGTAGTAAAGTAACTACATGATGGCATAATTACTAAAGGAGAAGAAGGCAAATAGCAAATACGAGAACAATGAACAGCAAATGAACAAATTGTGCTGCTTATCTCATAATGCCAGACCGTGAAGCTGTGAACATAACATAAATTCTCCTCCTTCTACTCCTCCTCCCCCTCCTCCCCCTCCCTTCTCCTCCCATCTCCGTCCTCCTCCTCTTCCTCCCTCCTCCTCCCTACTCTCTCCTCCACCCTCCTCCCTGCTCCTTCCTCCTCCTCTTCCTCCCTCCTCCTCCATCCTCCTCCCTCCTCCTCCCTCCTTCTCCTCCTCTCTCCGCCTCCTTCCTCCTCCCTCCTCCTCTTGCTCCCTCCTCCTCCTCCCTCTTCCTCCCTGATCCTCCCTCATCTCTCCTCCTCCCTCTTCCTCCCTCATCCTTTCTCCTCTTCCTAATCCCTCCTCCCTCCTTCCTCCTCCTCCTAATCTCTCCTCCTTCCTCCTCCCTCCTCCTCTTGCTCCCTCCTCCTCCCTCTTCCTCCCTCATCTCTCATCCTCCCTCATCCTTTCTCCTCTTCCTAATCCCTCCTCCTCCCTCCTCCTCCTCCATTCTCCTTTCTCCTCCTCTTCCTCCCTCCTCCTCCTCTCTCTCCTTCTAATCCATCCTCCTCCTAATCCCTCCTCCCTCATCCTCCTCTTCCCTCCTCCTCCCTCTCCTCTGTCCTCCTCCTCCCTCTTTCCCCCTCATCCTTTCTCCTCTTCCTAATCCCTCCTCCTCCCTCCTTCTTCCTCCTCCCTCCTCCTCCTAATCTCTCCTCCTTCCTCCTCCCTCTTCCTCCCTCCTCTCTCCTCCTCCCTCATACAAACCGATTATCCCTACTTCTTGCAAGATTAAGCAAGCCAAGTCCTAGAATGTATTACATGCCAAGTGGCGTATTAAATGTATACATTAACGTTACTTCACTCAATTGTATTTTACCTCTTATGTTATATACGATTGTGTAGATATAATGTTTATATAATAGAAAACTATGTGAATGGATTTACACAGATGCTGTGTTTAGTTTATTCTATTGTTTTTGCGAATTTCAACATTTAATTGTACTTCACTGTTTTAAGCGACAACTGTATACGGTCATGTTGAAGTCTATAAACAAACTGACAAGTATTGATTGGTGCTCATAGAGATAGAAGAAGAAAGTAGAAATCAGAAGACATAGTGGCTGGCGTGAATAGAAGAAAGTAGAAATCAGAAGACATAGTTAGTGGCTGGCGTGATTAGAAGAAATGTTCCTGGTGCGGACACACTTTCATCCACTTCTGTGAGCGCCACACAATTCTTGTGAATTTGTGTATGGTCTGTTCTAGTGGCTCAGCAAGTGAGGTTGAAGTTGAGTGTTATTGTATACACGTATTTACTGCTACAATGAGGGGTAAGAGTGCAATGAGGGGGTGATAGGGTTGCCTGTGCATGCAGTTGTGACTGTCGTCTGGTGGAGATGTGAAAGCGCAATGTTAATACATTTTTACGGTCTCTGACCTCTTTCTATCTTAAGTGTATTGGGTATAATGTAAAATCAAAAACGATAAGCGATGTGGAATAAATAGACATCTAACAAACTTATGTAGACGCTTATATAACAACAGTGAATGCGCGGCAAGAACAAACGGAGGACACTCAGAACCCGGCACCATAAGATCCGGAGTACGACAAGGGTGTGTCCTGCCCCCCCCCCCCCCCCAACCCCCGCCCCTCTTTTTCATAACCTATATAAACAGCATATGTAACGAATCCAGCCAAACAGAGACCATGACAACACCGCATGAGGAACAGAACACAGAAGAATAGGTAACGACAAATTACGCCTTTAAAGAATTCCTATTTGCAGATTCCTATCTGCGAAGAATTCTTGGTATTAAGTGGCAAGACAAAATCACAAATACTGAAGTATTGGAAAGATCAGGTTGTGTGACAGTTTATTCCATGCTCAGTCTTCGTAGACTTAGATGGATAGGACATCTTAGGCGGATGGATGATGGTAGAATACCAAAGGATATCTTTTTTGGTGAATTACAGATGGGTAAGAGATCTCAGGGTCGGCCTCTACTACGATACAAAGATGTGTGTAAGCGGGACATGATTGATACAGGCATTGATAATGCACATTGGGAGCAAGTCGCCGCTGAACGTGTTGCATGGAGGGCAAATATCAGAAATGGAATAAAGTCAAAGGAGAAAATTATTGCAGAAAAGTCACACACCAAGCGTTTGAGACGTAAGATGGTGCATGATGGTGGAAATGACCACGTGTTCACATGCACCCACTGTGAACGGACATTTACAGCGCAAATTGGCCTTATCAGTCACACTCGCTACCGCCATAGTTAAAAGTTATTATGCCTTTTTAAAGCACAAACTATCGTCTGTCAAGACGGCAAGGTGCCAATGTGTTGCAGATGATCAAGCACTAATTGCAAAATCAGAAGCAGAACTACGGTTCTACATCTACATAAATAGTCTAAACTAAGCGTGTATGGAATATAACATACACATTAGCACAAGTAAAACACAGATAATGTCTATAACAATAGAAAGTAAAAACAACAGAGATTTATGTAAAACAGCACTCTATGAAACAAGTATCATTCAATGAAATTCCTGAGAGAATGCTCACTGTATGAAGACGAGAACAAACTCAGAAATGAAGAAATAAGGACTAAAGCGCCATATTTCATTAGAAAACAGGAAGTTAAATGATTCGTTTCTCGCTAGAAAAGTGTACATGAAAATTGCGTCAAGGCCGACTTTGAGTTAAAGAGACCTGCTGAGGCCAGACAACGGTAGAGTGGCATGACTAGACAACGGTAGAGTGGCATGACTAGACAACGGTAGAGTGGCATGACTAGACAACGGTAGAGTGGCATGACTAGACAACGGTAGAGTGGCATGACTAGACAACGGTAGAGTGGCATGACTAGACAACGGTAGAGTGGCATGACTAGACAACGGTAGAGTGGCATAACTAGACAACGGTAGAGTGGCATGACTAGACAACGGTAGAGTGGCATGACTAGACAACGGTAGAGTGGCATGACTAGACAACGGTAGAGTGGCATGACTAGACAACGGTAGAGTGGCATAACTAGACAACGGTAGAGTGGCATGACTAGACAACGGTAGAGTGGCATGACTAGACAACGGTAGAGTGGCATGACTAGACAACGGTAGAGTGGCATGACTAGACAACGGTAGAGTGGCATGACTAGACAACGGTAGAGTGGCATGACTAGACAACGGTAGAGTGGCATGACTAGACAACGGTAGAGTGGCATGACTAGACAACGGTAGAGTGGCATGACTAGACAACGGTAGAGTGGCATGACTAGACAACGGTAGCCTTCGGACTACACATTATAATGCTGATGATGGGAATGACGATAATAAAAATAACTGTACAATAGATATAATGTATGCTGTCGGCACAACTCTTGCACAGGAGATGATCCCAAGCCAGATCTCGATCTACCATATTTCTGTACTTTTGACTGTGCCAGTCTGTAGCCGTTTATTCAGCCGTCGTAGCACCAGAATGTTCTCGAGTTGACAAAGGAGTCTAAGTGGGATCGATGTCCGACTGATCGAGAACGTCTGCAGTAAGGGACATCTGTGAATGAATCATATACAATAGTAAGCCTGCGCCCTGCCATTAGTGATATATATATATATATATATATATATATATATATATATATATATATATATATATATATATATATATATAAGTATAATGTTAACTTACTGAGTGTATAATGCCAACTTACTGAGTGTATAGTGCCAACTTATTGAGTGTATAATGTTAACTTACTGAGTGTATAGTTCCAACTTACTGAGTGTATAGTGCCAACTTACTGAGTGTATAGTGCCAACTTACTGAGTGTATAGTGCCAACTTACTGAGTGTATAGTGCCAACTTACTGAGTGTATAGTGCCAACTTATTGAGTGTATAATGTTAACTTACTGAGTGTATAGTGCCAACTTACTGAGTGTACAATGTTAACTTACTGAGTGTATAATGCCAACTTACTGAGTGTACAATGTTAACTTACTGAGTGTATAGTGCCAACTTACTGAGTGTATAGTGCCAACTTACTGAGTGTACAATGTTAACTTACTGAGTGTATAATGCCAACTTACTGAGTGTATAGTGCCAACATACTGAGTGTATAATGTTAACTTACTGGGTGTATAGTGCCAACATACTGAGTGTATGTATAGTGCCAACTTACTGAGTGTATAGTGCCAACTTACTGAATGTATAGTGCCAACTTACTGAGTATATAGTGCCAACGTACTGAGTGTATAGTGCCAAATTACTGAGTATATAGTGCCAACTTACTGAGTGTATAGTGCCAACTTACTGAGTGTATAGTGCCAACTTACTGAGTGTATAGTGCCAACTTACTGAGTGTATAGTGCCAACTTACTGAGTGTATAGTGCCAACTTACTGAGTGTATAGTGCCAACTTACTGAGTGTATAGTGCCAACTTACTGAGTGTATAGTGCCAACTTACTGAGTGTATAGTGCCAACTTACTGAGTGTATAATGTTAACTTACTGAGTGTATAGTGCCAACTTACTGAGTGTATAGTGCCAACTTACTGAGTGTATAGTGCCAAATTACTGAGTATATAGTGCCAACTTACTGAGTGTATAGTGCCAACTTACTGAGTGTATAGTGCCAACTTACTGAGTGTATAGTGCCAACTTACTGAGTGTGTAGTGCCAACTTACTGAGTGTATAGTGCCAACTTACTGAGTGTGTAGTGCCAACTTACTGAGTGTATGTATAGTGCCAACTTACTGAGTGTATAGTGCCAACTTACTGAATGTATAGTGCCAACTTACTGAGTATATAGTGCCAACGTACTGAGTGTATAGTGCCAAATTACTGAGTATATAGTGCCAACTTACTGAGTGTATAGTGCCAACTTACTGAGTGTATAGTGCCAACTTACTGAGTGTATAGTGCCAACTTACTGAGTGTATAGTGCCAACTTACTGAGTGTATAGTGCCAACTTACTGAGTGTATAGTGCCAACTTACTGAGTGTATAGTGCCAACTTACTGAGTGTATAGTACCAACTTACTGAGTGTATAGTGCCAACTTACTGAGTGTATAGTGCCAACTTACTGAGTGTATAATGTTAACTTACTGAGTGTATAGTGCCAACTTACTGAGTGTATAGTGCCAACTTACTGAGTGTATAGTGCCAACTTACTGAGTGTATAGTGCCAACTTACTGAGTGTATAGTGCCAACTTACTGAGTGTATAGTGCCAACGTAATGAGTGTATAGTGCCAACTTACTGAGTGTATAGTGCCAACTTACTGAGTGTATAGTGCCAACTTACTGAGTGTATAGTGCCAACTTACTGAGTGTATAATGCTAACTTACTGAGTGTATAATGCCAACTTACTGAGTGTATAGTGCCAACTTACTGAGTGTATAGTGCCAACTTAATGAGTGTATAGTGCCAACTTACTGAGTGTATAGTGCCAACTTAATGAGTGTATAGTGCCAACTTACTGAGTGTATAGTGTCAATTTACTGAGTGTATAATGCTAACTTACTGAATGTATAGTGCCAACTTACTGAGTGTTTAGTGCCAACTTACTGAGTATATAGTGCCAACTTACTGAGTGTATAGTGCCAACGTATTGAGTGTATAGTATCAGACAGGCTAAGTGTATAATGTTAGACATGCTAAGTGCATAAGTACCAACATGCTGAGTGTATAGTGCCAACATATTAAGTCTATAGTGCCATGCATACTGAATATATAGTGCCAAAATAGCATTTTGGGTGACAAACAGCGCAGGAAAAGGGATATTTTTAAAATCAGAAGGCTGAGTGGACTACAGAGTCTGTCTGTATGTTCATTTCATCACCCAGCTATAAGAGAACATAGTCTATGTATTGTGGAGTTTGCATTGACGTGAATCTGTGTGTCGTCTTCCCGTGCGTGCATTTGTTTACCCAGCTATAAATAACAGTCTCGCATGACGAGTGTCAGAATGTAACAACTATTCGATAGTAGGTTCACGAAAATAATGCTATACTATGTACAATGAGACCGAAACATGTATGGTCTCATGTCGACCCAGGAGCCATCCCACCAGATAAGAACAGGGAACCCAAGTCGGATCGCTAAAGAGGGATATAGACACCACACTGTAGTTATACCTCGACACCGCAAGGTACAAGAGGAACACGATGAGATGAGATGAGACTGTAGTTATCACCCGGACGGGCATTTCAGAAGTCGAACCCCTGCAGTCAAACGTAGACAACGTCCGCTTGGGGTGGAATAGATCGACTTGCAAGGGTCACACCCTGCAGCGATAGCAAGGGATAGGAGAGGCCCAAGCCTTAGCAGCATTAGCCCAATGGAAGAACTGCCTTTCGCTGGGAGTGTGCGGGAGGAAGGTTCCGAAACTGTAAACGGGGTACGAAGAAGGCAACATGACAGAAACAACGTCTAATGATTGGATCATAGCTAGGTGTAAACTGAGGTGAAAACTGAGGTCCACTGCCCTGGGGAGAAGCTGACGTTCCCGCTGTCAGTTACAGTGCAGTGGTAATGGTGGTAGATGCACCATTGCCTAATGTTCGCCCTCCAAGGTTGGGATGGCTTCAGGTCAGATAGACTTAGCCAGTGAGATATGGAATAAATACGATAAAGAACGGCTCGAAGGTGAATACCCATGACAGGATAAAAAAGCCTGGGAGTCGTGACCCGAGCGGACCCACCCCATGAGAGTTTCAAGAAGTTAAGGTGCCGAAACATTCGGCAAGGGGGGGGGGGGTACGTCTGATGATCAGACGCCTCCTGTCGTGCACGCTCCGCCGCGGAGATTTTACGGCTGCAGTGATATTCAGAAGTAATAATGCAGGCAGGTTAACAGTTATACCAATGTAATGTTGAAGATACCTAAGACTGTTCACCAATATAAGTATGGCGATATAAATAACCTCACTTGCCGACTGGTCTTTAAGATATGAAACTATCACCATGTACACCATATGCCTCATGACTTGAAACATGTCTTTGGCTTACCTACTGCAGTAAGATCTCAATTTCTCAAGTCTAGTTCACACGATCCAGTCTGAAAATGGTATCAGCAAATATCTAGTGATGTTAAGGCGACTTTCAAGACAATGTCCACATCACCCACTTTGAGTGGACTGGTCTACATACATATAGGACTACAACCACATACCCACTGTCATAGCCAAAGCTAATGGTCGATGTTTGGGGCAGGAGAGCCTGGCATATGATACCACAACATCCACCTTAAGAATGGAGGTGGAGGCAGTCACTGCGGCTCTCCGCTGGATGGAGAATACGATACACACACACATAGTGATTGTAACTGACTCAGAAAGCGTGCTGACGAGGGTGAGGACGGGCAGACTTCGTGCGGAGTGGCTTGCTTCGCTTCGAAGGTCACGGGTGACAAGCATCGCCTGGATCTTTTCTCAGGGGCATGCCGGTGTGCTGGGAAATGAACAGGCGGACAGATTGGCTGGCTCTGCAGAACTTGGTGGAGTATTGATACATGACAAGGCAGACGTGGTTGCGGCCTTGTGGGAGCACGTGCACACCTCGGAGGAGCAAATGGATTACTATGGTCTGGCAAGAATGAGACAACGAGGAGTGACGAAGGGATCTGGCCGACGCTCAACGCTCAAAGGAAAGGCGAGACGGACTTATAATCAGATTTCTACTGGTACTATTAGTGTTGGAACTCTTCGCTGGCTGCTGAGAATGGGGACGGAGTACTTATGGGAATGCCCCGAATGCTGTGATGTCGATTCCTAAATCAATCAATCAACCACATACCCACTGCCCCTGAAGTGCGTGAGAGGGTTCATTACAATTATTAGAAAACTGAAAATGCAGATCTGCACTGCTGCTACATAGACTACTCAATGACATTTGACTGTGTGGAATGCCAATCAATGACATTTGACTGTGTGGAATGCCAATAATTTGTGAACGTAATGACCGAAATGTTCCTTCAGCTGCATTTAATACAGATCATTAAAACAAAAGGCAGCTGTTAGAATGTTTGGTGACACAACCGATTGGTTTTATATGGAAACGGCACTTGTAAAGCACTCGATTACCATCACACATCACACAAGTCTACGTTCAATTTTCAGCTGTGGTTGAGTGTTTTAATGAAAGGAAAGTAAAGAAAAGAAACGATAATGCGTTTCGCGATGTAGTCAACTCAGTCTATGTATACTAGATATATTCTCATCGAGGAGGGAAAAGTAACAAAATAAGGGAAATGGACACCAAACCACATCATGTCAATATCTAGTGAGTGCTATGGCAAATAACATCACATTACACGGCCATGGAATTAACCGTTAGTATGTAAAATTCAAGCGGACGCATTGGTGTAGTCGCTAGTAGGTTACGCTGATAAAATCATGAGTGCGGTTGCACAAGAGTTCGACGCACTTGGCACAAGAGTTCGACGCACTTGCTCGCCGTTAGCTAAAAGAGGGATAGACTGGCTACTAATTCCTGAGTGCGATCAGGCCCACAAAATGTAATGGTGCTAATAATTCAACATCAATAGCAGGTTTCTGCTTCTGGGTTTGTTTGTAAGTAAAATACATGGTGAAGGGGTGCATGGGCAAAAAAAGGTTGAGAAGCACTGATCTATGTCTAATGTTATGACGTCCTACCGTTCTACCACAGATACCACATCCCTCTGGCTGAGAATGGTGCATCCAACATCTACGTGCAAATGCTCCAAGACCTCCTGAAGATAAACAAAATGTTTAACAAGCGTTGCAATAATATTTCTTCTTCTTCTTGTTGCAATTACGTTGATTATAAATAACGTTGATTAATTCGAAATTCAAACTACTGAGCGTAATCTTGCCAAGAAATCAACAATCAGCTGAAAGATGCTGATGTTCACAGCGATGTCCTGTAAAGGATATGCACACAAAAAAAAGTGCGTCCTCTAGTCTCTATTTCTTTCTTCTCCTCCTGTGAGCGCCAAACAATACTATTATAACAGAGTAAAGGACTTGAATAGGTGTGCAATGGGAAAATGTTAGGCACGGATTACCACACACCGATACCCCACATTGTTCCAACGGCTTCTGGCGGAAGAGCGCAATTGGGAGGGTACAAGCCTTACCCTGGCGCGAGGAAATGCAACCTAAAGATAAAATGTCATGGCAGGGCAGACCAGGCATTAAGCCTTGGTTGGCGGCTGGTCTAGGATCGAAGCTCCGACATGCGGACAGTTAGAGCATTGCTTTGCTGATCCGGCAGCTTCTGCAGCTTGTCTTGTTCCAGATGTAGAGGTTACCTTTCCTCTGGAGTTAACTAGGCAGGCCGAGAGAGGGATCATGCTGCATGGGCAACACATGATCTCTATATTTTAGCCCAGGCTTTGTGCTATGGAGAGGCAATAACTCCATCCCTGGTCTTAACCGGTCTCGGAATCAAAGCGAGAGGCAACTGTTACGGGTTATAAGTCCCTGTCAGTTGGCGTAGACATGGGGGGCCACGCGTTGCCTCTGACGGTGGGAGACACCTATAGGTGTCACTGATCAGCTACCGCCCGCCTCAAGCTGGGCAGCCCCCGGCCAATTGGGTGCTGATCCGCCACAGCCTGCCTGCTTCAATGGGTGCTTGGGGCTAGGACAAAATCTGAATAGCAGGCTGTAAAACCAATGCACTAGGTACAAATAAAAATAAAAATAGAAACCTCAAGCTACGGCTTGCAACCTGGAACATAATAACCATGTGTCCAGGATTTTACACTGACTTGACCAATATTGACGATGTGAGAAAAACGGCTGTGATTGATGCCGAACTCAATTGTCATAACATTGATATTGCTGGCCTGCAGGAGACTCGCCTCGCTGAGGAAGGGTCACTCAGGGAAAAGAATTACACCTTTTTTTGGAAGGGTAGAAGGCAGGCAGAAAAAAAAGGCAACACTGTGTGGGCTTTGCCGTGAAGAATTCGCTACTGGGAATGATTGAAAATCCAGCAGGAGGAAATGAAAGATTATTATCCCTGCGCTTGGCAATCTCTTGTGGTTTTGTCACCATTATTACTGCGTATGCACCGACACTCGATTCCTCTGATGATGTGAAGGATTCGTTCTATGAGGAGTTAGATCCGTGATCAAGGCAGTTCCAAATCTGACTACATTTATATGCTCGGTGATTTCAATGCTCGTGTAGGCAAGGACTCGAGTTCATGGCCAGTATGCCTGGGAAAATACAACATCGGTCGCATGAATGATAATGGGCAAAGGCTGCTGGAGCATTGCACCAGAAATGACCTATATATTACAAACTCCTTTTTTAAAACAAAAGAGATGCATAAGGTCACATGGAAACATCCAAGATCCGGCCATTGGCACCAGCTGGACTTCATCATCACACGAAGACAACATCTGAACCATATATCATTGACTCGAAGTTACCACAGTGCTTACTGTGATACGGATCATTCTTTGGTTGTTGCAAGGGTTAGACTGAGACCAAAGAGAATCTACACAGCTAAACACAAATCTAGCCCCAGGATTAATATTATTAACACTCATGATCCTGAAAAGTGCTTTCAGTTTCAACAGCAAATTGAAGACGCTTTTACTGATACACCAGATAATTGTACAATAAATGAAAAGTGGGGTAATCTTAAGGAAACTCTTTATAAAACTGCTGTAGGGGTTTACGGCACTGTGGATCATCAGAGGCAGTATTGGTTTGCGGCAAACAGCCAGACTCTGCAGCCCTTGATTGATAAGAAGAAGATAGCTCTCTTAAGAAACAAGGAAAGACCAACGCGTAACACTCTGAGTGAGCTAAAGCAAGCTAGGAAGGATGTACAAAAGGCTGCCAGGCAGTGTGCAAATGATTATTGGATCAAGTTATGTGAGTCCATTCAAATCGCAAGTGATAAGGGAAACATCAGAAGCATGTATGAAGGAATAAAGAAAGCCTGTGGTCCAATGATCAAAAGAAGTGCACGATTGAAAACCTTGACTGGAGAAATCATAACTGATAAGAAACAGCAGATGGACAGATGGGTAGAACACTATTTGGAGCTTTACTCAAGTGAGACCAAACTAGCGGATGATGCCCTCAATGCCATAGAGGCTCTACCAACTCTTGACCATCTGGACACACTTCCCACCATAACAGAAATTAAGTGTGCTATAAATGAACTTGCATCTGGCAAGGCTCCAGGTCAGGATGGGATTCCAATAAAGGTTATCAGGAGTGGGCAAGATACACTCACTCTACAGATCCACCAGCTAATAGAGCTATGCTGGCGAGAAGGACAAGTCCTACAGGATTTCAAAGATTCAAGCATCATAACACTGTACAAGAACAAGGGCGATCGGAGCGACTGCAACAACTATAGGGGTATCTCACTTCTGTGTATTGTTGGAAAAGTATTTGCCAGAATTGTTCTGCGCAGACTTCAAGTCCTAGGAGATCAAGTCTACCCTGAATCACATTGTGGCTTTCGACAGAACCGCTCTACCATTGATATGATATTCTCATTGCGACAAATGCAAGAAAAATTCCGTGAACAGAATCAACCACTTTTTATTGCCTTCGTCGACCTCACAAAGGCATTTGATTTGGTCAGTCGTGAGGGTCTGTTCAAAGCACTAAAGAAGATTGGCTGCCCACCAACTCTTCTGTCCATTGTGGAATCGTTCCACACAGGCATGAAGGGTGTAATCAAGTTTGATGGTGCAACTTCTGAAGAGTTTGAAATCAAGAGTGGAGTTAAGCAAGGTTGTGTACTAGCTCCCACCCTCTTTGGAATATACTTTTCACTTGTTCTGAAATATGCCTTTCGTGATCAGGATGGAGGTATATATATTCACTCACGCTCAGATGGCGGCCTCTACAATTCTCAGAGATTGCAGGCCAAGACCAAAATCAGGAGGGTACTGATCAGAGAGCTGCTTTTTGCAGACGATGCTGCAGTTACGACCCACTCTGAGGAAGAGTTACAACGTCTACTATCTGCATTCTCCAATGCTTGTTCTGAATTTGGTTTAACAATTAGCAAAAAGAAGACACAGATTATGTCACAAGGTGCACATGGGGTACCATCAATCTTTGATGACGACGCCGAACTAGAGATGGTAGACCATTTTACATATCTAGGATCGGTGGTAAATAGTAAATTATCCCTAGATCAGGAAATCAACATCCGGATTGGTAAGGCAGCAACAACAATGAACAGGTTAAGAAAAAGAGTCTGGGAGAACAGGAAGCTTACTGCCAAAACAAAAGTCCTTGTCTATCAATCCTGTGTCCTTTGTACTCTTCTTTACGGCAGTGCTTGCTTGCTTGCTTGTGTTCGTTGGCTTGAGCTCCAACGCGAAGTCCTGTATGTCGGATGAAGGCATCCTGTTGTCCAACATCAGTGTGATGTCATACAGGACCTGAGTTTTGCGTGAGTATCCGTTGTCCCATGTCTGGCTTATTGGTGTGCAGACTGGTGGTTCCTCGCTGTACAGGCAGACACTCTCCGACTTCGGAGGAATCGGCGATCCTACTGACTTTAGCCAGGACCCCGAAGGGACCTGTGGCCCAGGACGGTCGACGAGGTCGCGTCAATAGGTCTTGGCCAGTATATAACCCGGCCCTGGTGCCTTGGAAACACCTCTGCGTCGCTTTACGGCAGTGAAACCTGGACAACTTACTCACACCAAGAGAAACGTTTAAACAGCTATCATATGCGGTGTCTGCGAAGAATTCTCGGCATTAAGTGGCAAGACAAAATCACAAATAATGAAGTATTGGAAAGATCAGGTTGTGTGACGGTTTATTCCATGCTCAGTCTTCGTAGAATTAGATGGATAGGACATCTTAGGAGGATGGATGATGGTAGAATACCAAAGGATATCTTATTTGGTGAATTACAGACGGGTAGGAGATCTCAGGGTCGGCCTCTACTACGATACAAAGATTTGTGTAAACGGGACATGATTGATACAGGCATTGATAATGCACATTGGGAGCAAGTCGCCGCTGAACGTGTTGCATGGAGGGCAAACATCAGAAATGGAATAAAGACAAAGGAGAAAATAATTGCAGATAAGTCACACACCGAGCGTGTGAGACGTAAGATGGTACATGATGGTGGGAATGACCACGTGTTCACATGCACCCACTGTGAAAGGACATTTACATCGCGAATTGGCCTTAACAGTCACATTAGCTACCGCCATGGGTAAAAGTTATTATGCCTTTTTGAAGCACAAACTATCGTCTGTCAAGACGGCAAGGTGCCAATGATGATGAATGATTACTATAGTAACGGCATTGTGAAGTAACTGAAGATTCAACAATAATAGAGGCATTGTGAGATGTCTGAAAGTGTTATTGCCATAACAGAAGCAATATGCAATGATTAGATGTGTGATTATCATTTTAGAGATAATTTGCAGTGACTAAAAGTGTGAATGTGATAACTGAGGTATTGTGAAGTGACTTGGAGTGTCATTATCATAACAGAAGAAATGAGAAGTAACTGGAAGTGTCATTATCATAACAAACATTGTGAAGTGACTGCAAATGTTATTGTGATAAATAAGGCATCGTCAAGTGATAGAAAATGTGATTACCATAAATGTACTAATTATGTATGTAAAGGATAGACGAATTCTGTCCTCTGCTCTAGCTTGTGTAGACCAGTGAAGTGTGGCCAACGGAATTTCAGGTAACAAGACACGTCGCATGCTCTCAAAAGTGTAGATCTTCTGTAACAAAAACGAATGTTGGCATGGTTACATAACCCTTTAATTCTAGTCAACAACTTACTTCACAAAACATTCCTGGATGAGATCACATTAAACAAAGAAAGTTGGACATATAATGAGGAAAAGTTTAGTTGCATATACTTTATAGGAAGGACGTTTCAGTCAACCCCAGCAATTTTTGCTGTTCGTGATGGCAAGTTTACATTCAGTAGTTTCCTCTTTCTTTCTTTACACTGGCAATACTGCCATTGTATTAAGATCAACGCAAGGTGTTCAGGTGCCAAATCGCTCGCAGATGTGTTATGAACGTGGTATGCGGGATTACGAATTGCGTCACTAAGCCTCAGAGAAGGCGACAATTAAAGAGGAAGAAGATCGTTACATGATGTCTGGCATTAATAAGTGGAGGGGAAGTGAAAACGGACGACATTGCTGCGTATGGGTGGACAACAGCAAGAGATGCACTAGAAGTCTGTATGAGTGCACGTGAAGACGGGGGAAAAGAAAGTGTTACAGACGGAGCACAGACAAAGACCAATGAGGAGATGAGAGTTAAAGGTGATATATTAACTGCTATCACACCAACAGGACACACGGTTACACCACACCAACGAGACACACGTTACACCACATCAACGAGACACACTGTTACACCACATCAACGAGACACACGTTACACCACATCAACGAGACACACGTTACACCACATCAACGAGACATATGGTTTCACCACATCAACGAGACACACTGTTACACCACATCAACGAGACACATGGTTTCACCACATCAACGAGACACACGTTACACCACATCAACGAGACACATGGTTTCACCACATCAACGAGACACATGGTTTCACCACACCAACGAGACACACGTTACACCACATCAACGAGACACACGTTACACCACATCAACGAGACACACGTTACACCACATCAACGAGACACACTGTTACATCACATCAACGAGACACACGTTACACCTCATCAACGAGACACATGGTTTCACCACATCAACGAGACACACGTTACACCACATCAACGAGACACACGTTACACCACATCAACGAGACACACGGTTACACCACATCAACGAGACACATGGTTTCACCACACCAACGAGACACATGGTTTTACCACATCAACGAGATACACTGTTACACCACACCAACGAGACACACTGTTACACCACATCAACGAGACACACTGTTACACCACACCAAGGAGACACACTGTTAAACCACACCAAAGAGACACACTATTACACCACACCAACGAGACACACGTTACACCACACCAACGAGAAACATGGTTTCACCACATCAACGAGACACACGTTACACCACATCAACGAGACACATGGTTTCACCACATCAACGAGACACATGGTTTCACCACACCAACGAGACACACGTTACACCACATCAACGAGACACACGTTACACCACATCAACGAGACACACGTTACACCACATCAACGAGACACACTGTTACATCACATCAACGAGACACACGTTACACCTCATCAACGAGACACATGGTTTCACCACATCAACGAGACACACGTTACACCACATCAACGAGACACACTATTACACCACATCAACGAGACACACGTTACACCTCATCAACGAGACACATGGTTTCACCACATCAACGAGACACACGTTACACCACATCAACGAGACACACGTTACACCACATCAACGAGACACACGGTTACACCACATCAACGAGACACATGGTTTCACCACACCAACGAGACACATGGTTTTACCACATCAACGAGATACACTGTTACACCACACCAACGAGACACACTGTTACACCACATCAACGAGACACACTGTTACACCACACCAAGGAGACACACTGTTAAACCACACCAAAGAGACACACTATTACACCACACCAACGAGACACACGTTACACCACACCAACGAGAAACATGGTTTCACCACATCAACGAGACACACGTTACACCACATCAACGAGACACATGGTTTCACCACATCAACGAGACATACTGTTACATCACATAAACGAGACACACGGTTACACCACATCAACGAGACACAATGGTTTCACCACACAAACGAGACACATGGTTTTACCACATCAACGAGACACACGGTTACACCACATCAACGAGACACATGGTTTCACCACATCAACGAGACACATGGTTTCACCACACCAACGAGACACATGGTTTCACCACATCAACGAGACACATGGTTTCACCACACCAACGAGACACATGTTTCACCACATCAACGAGACACACGTTACACCAAATCAACAAGACACATGGTTTCACATCAACGAGACACATGGTTTATCCACATCAACGAGACACACGGTTACACCACATCAACGAGACACATGGTTTTACCACATCAACGAGACACACGTTACACCACATCAACGAGACACATGGTTTCATCACATAAACGAGACACATGGTTTCACCACATCAACGAGACACATGGTTTCACCACGTCAACGAGACACACGTTACACCACATCAACGAGACACATGGTTTCACCACATCAACGAGACACACGTTACATCACATCAACGAGACACATGGTTTCACCACATCAACGAGACACACGGTTACACCACATCAACGAGACACATGGTTTTACCACATCAACGAGACACACGTTAAATCACATCAACGAGACACACGGTTACACCACATCAACGAGACACATGGTTTCACCACATCAACGAGACACACGGTTACACCACACCAACGAGACACATGGTTTCACCACATAAACGAGACACAAGTTACACCACACCAACGAGACACACGTTACACCACATCAACGAGACACATGGTTTCACCACATCAACGAGACACATGGTTTTACCACATCAACGAGACACACTGTTACACCACATCAATGATACACACTGCTACACCACATCAACGAGACACATGGTTTCACCAAATCAACGAGTCACACTGTTACACCACATCAACGAGACACACGTTACACCACATCAACGAGACACATGGTTTCACCACATAAACGAGACATACGTTACACCACATCAACGAGACACATGGTTTCACCACATCAACGAGACACACGTTACACCACATCAACGAGACAAACGTTACACCACATCACCGAGACACACGTTACACCACATCAACGAGACACACGTTACACCACATCAACGAGACACACTGTTACACCACATCAACGAGACACACGTTACACCTCATCAACGAGACACATGGTTTCACCACATCAACGAGACACACGTTACACCACATCACCGAGACACACGTTACACCACATCAACGAGACACACGTTACACCACATCAACGAGACACACGTTATACCACATCACCGAGACACACGTTACACCACATCAACGAGACACACGTTACACCACATCAACGATACACACGTTACATCACATCAACGAGACACACGTTACACCACATCAACGAGACACACTGTTACACCACATCAACGAGACACACGTTACACCTCATCAACGAGACACATGGTTTCACCACATCAACGAGACACACGTTACACCACATCAAAGAGACACACTTTACACCACATCAACGAGACACACGGTTACACCACATCAACGAGACACATGGTTTCACCACACCAACGAGACACATGGTTTTACCACATCAACGAGATACACTGTTACACCACACCAACGAGACACACTGTTACACCACATCAACGAGACACACTGTTACACCACACCAACGAGACACACTGTTAAACCACACCAAAGAGACACACTGTTACACCACACCAACGAGACACACATTACACCACACCAACGAGACACATGGTTTCACCACATCAACGAGACACACGTTACACCACAACAACGAGACACATGGTTTCACCACATCAACGAGACATACTGTTACATCACATAAACGAGACACACGTTACACCACATCAACGAGACACACGGTTACACCACATCAACGAGACACATGGTTTCACCACACAAACGAGACACATGGTTTTACCACATCAACGAGACACACGGTTACACCACATCAACGAGACACATAGTTTCACCACATCAACGAGACACATGGTTTCACCACACTAACGAGACACATGGTTTCACCACATCAACGAGACACATGGTTTCACTACACCAACGAGACACATGTTTCACCACATCAACGAGACACACGTTACACCAAATCAACAAGACACATGGTTTCACATCAACGAGACACATGGTTTATCCACATCAACGAGACACACGGTTACACCACATCAACGAGACACATGGTTTTACCACATCAACGAGACACACGTTACACCACATCAACGAGACACATGGTTTCATCACATAAACGAGACACATGGTTTCACCACATCAACGAGACACACGTTACATCACATCAAAGAGACACATGGTTTCACCACATCAACGAGACACATGGTTTCACCACGTCAACGAGACACACGTTACACCACATCAACGAGACACATGGTTTCACCACATCAACGAGACACACGTTACATCACATCAACGAGACACATGGTTTCACCACATCAACGAGACACACGGTTACACCACATCAACGAGACACATGGTTTTACCACATCAACGAGACACACGTTAAATCACATCAACGAGACACACGGTTACACCACATCAACGAGACACATGGTTTCACCACATCAACGAGACACACGGTTACACCACATCAACGAGACACATGGTTTCACCACATCAACGAGACACAAGTCACACCACACCAACGAGACACACGTTACACCACATCAACGAGACACATGGTTTCACCACATCAACGAGACACACTGTTACACCACATCAACGAGACACACTGTTACACCACATCAACGAGACACATGGTTTCACCAAATCAACGAGTCACACTGTTACACCACATCAACGAGACACACGTTACACCACATCAACGAGACACATGGTTTCACCACATAAACGAGACACACGTTACACCACATCAACGAGACACATGGTTTCACCACATCAACGAGACACACGTTACACCACATCAACGAGACACACGTTACGCCACATCACCGAGACACACGTTACACCACATCAACGAGACACACGTTACACCACATCAACGAGACACACGTTACACCACATCAACGAGACACACGTTACAAAACATCACCGAGACACACGTTACACCACATAAACGAGACACATGTTACACCACATCAACGAGACACACGTTACACCACATCACCGGGACACACGTTACACCACATCAACGAGACACACGTTACACCACATCAACGAGACACACGTTACATCACATCAACGAGACACACGTTACACCACATCAACGAGACACACGTTACATCACATCAACGAGACACACGTTACACCACATCAACGAGACACACGTTACATCACATCAACGAGACACACGTTACACCACATCAACGAGACACATGGTTTTACCACACGAACAAGACACACGTTACACCACACCAATGATACACACGTTACACATACAAACGAGACACACGTTACACCACATCAACGAGATACACGTTACATCACATCAACGAGACACACGTTACATCACATCAACGAGACACACGTTACATCACATCAACGAGACCCACTGTTAAACCACATCAACGAGACACACGTTACATCACACCAACGAGACACACGTTACACCACATCAACGAGACACATGGTTACACCACATCAACGAGACTCACGTTACACCACACCAACGAGACACACGTTACACCACACCAACGAGACACACGTTACACCACATCAACGAGACACACGTTACACCACATCAACGAGACACACGTTACACCACACCAACGAGACACACGTTACACCACATCAACGAGGCACACGTTACACCACATCAACGAGACACATGGTTTCACTACATCAACGAGACACATGGTTTTACCACATCAACGAGACACACGTTACACCACACCAACGAGACACACGTTACACTACATCAACGAGACACACGTTACACCACACCAACGAGACACACGTTACACCACACCAACGAGACACACGTTACACCACATCAACGAGACACACGTTACACCACACCAACGAGACACACGTTACACCACATCAACGAGACACACGTTACACCACACCAACGAGACACACGTTACACCACATCAACGAGACACATGGTTTCACCACATCAACGAGACACATGGTATCACTACATCAACGAGACACACGTTACACCACATCAACGAGACACACGTTACACCACATCAACGAGACACACGTTACACCACATGTACGAGACACACGTTACACCACATCAACGAGACACACGTTACACCACATCAACGAGACACACATTACACCACATGAACGAGACACACGTTATACCACATCAACGAGACACACGTTACACCACATCAACGAGACACACGTTACACCACACCAACGAGACACACTTTACAACACACCGACGAAACACACGTTACACCACATCAACGAGACACACGTTACACCACATCAACGAGACACATGGTTTTACCACACCAACGAGACACACGTTACACCACATCAACGAGACACACGTTACATCACATCAACGAGACACAAGGTGTCACCACATCAACGAGACACATGGTTTTACCACACCAACGAGACACATGGTTTCACCACATAAACGGGACACACGTTACACCACACCAACGAGACACACTGTTACACAACATCAACGAGACACACGTTACATCACATCAACGAGACACACGTTACACCACATCAACGAGACACATGGTTTTACCACACCAACGAGACACACGTTACACCACACCAACAATACACACGTTACACATACAAACGAGACACAAGTTACACCACATCAACGAGACACACGTTAGATCACATCAACGAGACACACGTTACACCACATCAACGAGACACATGGTTTTACCACACCAACGAGACACACGTTACACCACACCAACGATACACACGTTACACCATACAAACGAGACACACGTTACACCACATCAACGAGACACACGTTACACCACACCAACGAGACCCACTGTTACACCACATCAACGAGACACACGTTACATCACACCAACGAGACACACGTTACACCACGTCAACGAGACACATGGTTTCACCACACCAACGAGACACACGTTACACCACATCAACGAGACACACGTTACACCACACCAACGAGACACACGTTACACCACATCAACGAGACACACGTTACACCACGTCAACGAGACACACGTTACACCACACCAACGAGACACACGTTACACCACATCAACGAGACACACGTTACACCACATCAACGAGACACATGGTTTCACTACATCAACGAGACACATGGTTTTACCACATCAACGACACACACGTTACACCACACCAACGAGACACACGTTACACCACATCAACGAGACACACGTTACACCACACCAACGAGACACACGTTACACCACACCAACGAGACACACGTTACACCACATCAACGAGACACACGTTACACCACACCAACGAAACACACGTTACACCACATCAACGAGACACATGGTTTCACCACATCAACGAGACACATGGTTTCACCACATCAACGAGACACACGTTACACCACATCAACGAGACACATGGTTTTACCACACCAACGAGACACATGGTTTCACCACATCAACGGGACACACGTTACACCACACCAACGAGACACACTGTTACACCACATCAACGAGACACACGTTACACCACATCAACGAGACACATAGATGTACCACACCAACGAGACACACTGTTACACCACACCAACGAGACACACTGTTACACCACATCAACGAGACACACGTTACACCACATCAACGAGACACCCTGTTACACCACACCAACGAGACTCATGGTTTCACCACATCAACGAGACACACGTTACTCCACACCAACGAGACACAGGTTACACCACACCAACGAGACACATGGTTTCACCACATCAACGAGACACACTGTTACACCACACCAACAAGACACACGGTTTCACCACACTCACGAAACACACGTTACACCACACCAACGAGACACACGTTACACCACACCAACGAGACACACTTAAAAAGTCGCTTAAAAGTCGACAGGGTCGACTTCATTGCTCCGGGTTTTTATCCCATATGGCTCGGTCTCTTTCCGCAGCACGGAAAGCGTCGCACAAAGCACGAACTCCGTAGCTTTTAGCGACGACCCATGGGAGTCTCCGAAACATTTAACTCGTAAACCGAAGGACACGGCCCGGAATCGAACCCACAACCTTCGGCTCACGAGTCAAACGTCAAACGGCTTGCCCACTTCGCCACAGAGACTCCCGAGACACACTGTTACACCACACCAACGAGATACATGGTTTCACCACATCAACGAGACTCACTGTTACACCACACCAATGAGACACACGGTTACACCACACCAACGAGACACACGGTTACACCACACCAACGAGACACACGTTTCACCACACCAACGAGACACACGTTAACCACACTAACGAGACACACGGTTACACCACACCAACGAGACACTGTTACACCACACCAACGAGACACACGATACACCACACCAACGAGACAAACGAACAAAACGAACAAACTTTATTTTAAAAGGTAACAAATTGGGCACGCAGGCCCGTCTTACATTCGCCCCTTTCGATCACTCATCTTTCATTCATCAAATGTGCATGTTACATTTATATAGGAAAAACAAAACATTGTCAAATGGATTTTGTAAGCATAAACAATGCATATTACGCATGGTACATTCACATGGCAATAAAACAACAAAAACATTGGCAAATGAAAGTTGTAAGCATAAACAGTGCATATTGCAATGTTGTGAGACATTCTCCATCCACCCTCACACCCTGCAGCCACCCACACATCCATCAGCCACCCCCACATCCCCCACCCACCACATCCCCACCCATCCACACATACCTCCACGCACTCACACAGACTCAGGCAAACATACATGCCACCACAAACCCACTGAGCCCCCACCCACACACATTTCCCAACCCACACATACATCCCTGTCACAGCCTCACATTATACGGTAAACCAACATAAGTTAATATACACTGGCGAAGGGCTACAACTCCCGCCCAAGGGAAAGAAGTAAGACACTCGAAGGCCAGAGTAATCCAGAGCCTTCTCGAAGGACTGGTCAGTGAGTCCACTGTCCCGTGGACACTGATGTGGCCCGCCTATTGCGGGGTCCACGAGGAACTCGGACAGAGTTACCACACGTGTCGGTAACTCTGTCCGAGTTCCTCGTGGACCCCGCAATAGGCGGGCCACATCAGTGTCCACGGGACAGTGGACTCACTGACCAGTCCTTCGAGAAGGCTCTGGATTACTCTGGCCTTCGAGTGTCTTACTTCTTTCCCTTGGGCGGGAGTTGTAGCCCTTCGCCAGTGTATATTAACTTATGTTGGTTTACCGTATAATGTGAGGCTGTGACAATCCCCCACCCATCCCATAACCGACACGCACACACCCACCCACATATTCTCCACCACCCACCCACACACCCGCAACCATCCAGAAAACACACATCACAAAACCACACACACATACCCCGGTCAACCCACACATCCCGCACCTATCCACACATACATCCCGCACCCTCACAATTTTCCTCACCCACCCACACACACACATCAGCCAACCTACACCCACTCACCCACCCAATATCCGCCATCTCTCAATTACACATCCCCCACATATACACACATCCCCACCCACAAACACATCTCCCCACCTGCCCACACATATCCCCCACCCATAAACACCCCAAAAAAACACACACCTTCCACCCACACACACCCCACCACCCTCATATACCCCACCCACACACATCAGCCGCTCACACACATCTTCCCACAAACACACGCCCCCCCAACCATATACTCAGCTCTCACACACATCCACCTACTCACGCACTCATCCATCAACCACTCACACCCACACATCACCCACGCGCCCATCAACACATGCATCTCTCATCTACCCTCGCACCCACACACACTCCAACTACTCAGCCAAATACACATCCCCCATCCTCACATACATCCGTCATCCACCAGCACATCCCAAACCTCCCCCACATCTCCCTCCCATACAAAACTCCACCCATAAACACATTCCCCTCACACACACACACATCCCCCACATGCATTCCTCATACACATCCCCGCCCACACATCCCTCACCCACACACACATCTCCCTACCCATCCACACATCCCCCACCTACAAACATCCTCACCACCCACACATACATCCTCCACCCACTCACATTTACCCCATCCACACTCACACAATCCCACCCACACAGACATATCCCATTCACAGACACCCCCCCCCACTCATCCCCCATACCAATTACACACCGATCCCTCAACCCACACAATCTCCTACACACCAATTCACCCACCCAAATACACATTACCTACCCACACCCCCAACCCACCAACACCCACATACTTCCAATAATCCTCTCAAATATCCCCCCACACACACACATCCCTCACACACACATACATCCCCCACCGACTACACATCCCTTCACCCAACCACACATCACCCATCAACCCATACACATCCCCCACATACAGCCCCTACATACATACATTCCCCACACCCCCACACACATCCCTCACATACACACCCACACAAACATCCTCCCAACTACACACATACATGATCACTGAAACTAATAAGAACAAACTCCCACACTTTACACACAGTTGAGACACTGATGATTGTCGTGAGCATACTGGCAAAAATTGTAAGAAGTGGAAAAAAAATTGTACATATACATTGTGTGGCGTAAAACATTAGTGATGCAATTCAACTCTCTCTCTCTCTCTCTCTCTCTCTCTCTCTCTCTCTCTCTCTCTCTCTCTCTCTCTCTCTCTCTCTCTCTCTCCCCACTCACTAATTCTCTCACTCACATCACAGTAATGTTATATTATACATGATAAAATCAAGTGGCATACAAAATTATAATATGGAAGATGAGAATACAGAGAAAAAAAATGGAATGGCATGTTACAGGACAATCAAGTGGCATACAAAATGATACCTCGTAATATGAAAGATGAGAATGCATAAAAAATATGGAATAGTATGTTACATGACATGCGTGCGCTCAACTCTCTCTCTCTCTCTCTCTCTCTCTCTCTCTCTCTCTCTCTCTTCTCACACACACACGTACATACACACACACACCCACACACAACATATACACTCAAATACACACATATCCCACGCACATAAACACACCTACACACATCCACATACTTGCGCACACGTACTCACATAAAACACAAATACACAATCCCTCGCATACACTGCAAGCATGCACACTTACACACACAAACATATACACATAGATATATGAGCACACACACATACATACACACATACATACACACATATACACACACGCACATACATATAAACACATATAAAAACACATGAACGCACACCTTAACACACGTACAGACATACACACACAGAGGCACACACTGATACACACATGTACACGCATACTCACAAATTCTCTCCCACTCACTCACGCTCCCTTACTCACTCACTCACTGACTTTCTAAATCACACTCACTCACTCACTTTCTCACTCTATCGCACAGATAGGCAGACACACGACACACCCACTCTCTCAGATTCACTCATTCTCTCACTCAATCTCTCACACATACGTCCACACACACTCACTCACTTTTACACTCACTCAGGCACACGCGCATGCATACTTTCTCACTCTCTCTGTCTCATACTAATTCTTCCACTCACACTCTTTCTCACTCATTCTCTCACCTACTCTCTCGCTCACACACATACAGTGAAGAATGATAGTGAAAAATGATACCAGTAGGTGACTTATGGAGGCTTATAGTCGGTTTGAAGTAAGTATTGAAAGAGTTTTCGGTTGAATGTGTAGGGACTCATTGGAGTTTTCAGGTCTGATGGAAGGCTATTCCACAAGTGAGCACCATAATATTCGAAACAAGTTTTGTATAAGTCCACTCTAGGCTTAGGAACCTGTAATAAATTTAAGCGCTTACTGTTCGTTGCATTAGATTGAATTAACGGTAGGTCTGGGGTCTGGAGTGACATATCACAGGAGTAGTTAGGAGAATGATCAAATCAACAACCTATACCAGTTGAATGGACTACATATGTAGTTAATGAAGTTTTAGTTGCGTACATGTATTATGTGATGTAATGATGTAAAACCATTCCATATATTGGTATTGAATTGCTTGGTGGGAAATGGGTTGTTGAATCTGATTATGCACAGTGTACTGTTTGATGATGGTTTATTTTGTTATCATGTTTTTGTAGGTTTTAGAAATGCAGAGATTTTGGAGTTCCCATAACTCATTGTTACATCTACATTAAAAGCTATAGTTAGAACCAGGAGTTGTGCTTACTGTCTTGTGAAGGTTGTTACAACGTAACGTTGGTGTAGTGATATCTGTCATATGTTTAATTAAAACGTGAGAGTTAAATGTGAGAGGTCGAACGCACTTAGCCTAAAGATTCAGATAGAGGATCTTATTTCCTTGAAGGCTAGTGCAACTGACCTGATTCTCTATATCTTCTCCAGGCGATTAGTCTTATTAGTGTGAGTAGGACGAATATCTACTTCTACCTATTCTCATCGTTATAAAATCAAATCAAATCAAATCAAATCAACTTTATTAGGGTCACAAATTGGGCGCGCAGGCCCGTCTTACATTCGGCCCTTCCAATCACTCGTCTTTCGTTCATCAAGAGCATTATACATTTACATAGGAAGAAAAATAAACATTGTGAAATGAATGTTGTAAACATAAACAAGGCTAATTACCATGTTATGAAGCCCATTTCCCACCTATCCATATATCACCCCACCCACACAACACCCCCACCTACCCACACACACACGCGCACCAAGGGACACATACACACCCCCACCTACCCACACACACGCACACCAAGGGACACATACATACCCCACCAACCGACCCATCCCCCTCCCGCACATCCCCCACCCACACACACTGCCCTCACCTGATCCCCCAACCAAAACACACTCGCCACCCACAAACATTCCCCCACAAACCCACACATCCCACGCCCATCCACATACACATCCTAACCCTCACATCCTCTCCCCACCCACATCTCAAACCACCCATCCCCCAGCCACATCTCCATCGACAACATATGCCCCACCCATGCACACAATCCCCCACCAACCCACACATCGCACATCCACTCACACATCCCCAAACCATACGCACACATCCCCACCAACTGACATGTCCCTGCCCCCCCCCCCCCACACACACACATCTCCCTAACCACCCATACATCCCCAATACACTCACACACACCCCACCACCCACACATACAACTTCCACCCACCCACACATGCCTTAACCTAATCCCCCACCACACAATCCCCCACCCGCACATCACATACACCCCCTACCACGCACTATTCCCAACCCACGCACCACACACACACATATCAATCACCAACACATCCCCACTTACACACCACACATATCCCCCACCCACACCCAACCCACACAGATACCCTTATCCATCCACCCCACATACCCCCACTCACACACCACAAAAATCCCCCACCCACACACACATACCTCACCCACACAATATCCCCAACCAACACACCACACACCTCTCCCCACCCACACACGCATTCCCTACCCATCAACCACCACACACTCACTCGCGCATACATCCTCCACTACGCACCCACACACCCCCACCCATCCACCCCAACCGAACATCTCTCGATCACAATACCCCTACCCACACACATCCTCCACCCACTCACACATCCCACCCCGACACATACAACTCCCTCACCCACCTTCACATCCCTAAGCCACTCACACATTCCCCACCCACACATACACATCTCCCACCCACACACCCCCACAAACTTCCCCCAACCACCACAATCCCCTACTCATCCACACATATACCCCACCCATACGCACATTCCCCGCACCCATCACACACATCCCCCACACCACACACTATCCTCCACCCATATCACCACAAACATACCCTCCACCCACACATCATTCACACATCCCCCACCAACACACTGCACACATATCTCAAACCCACACACCATACACTTTTCCCCACCCGCCCTTGCATCCCCAATCCACCCAACACAATCCCCTACCCACACAAACCCGCCTCCCACACATACTTCCTCAAACCATCCACACATCTAAACCCACATAAACACACATCCCCCGCATCCGTCCCATACACATATCCTCCACCCATACACACATCCCCCACACCCATTCCAACACCACTACTTTCACCCCCACTACTTTCACCCCCACACATCCATCCACACATCCCACCAACACCCACAAATACCACTACCCACCAAAACCCACACACCCCAACCCATCCAAACGCATACCCCCACCAACACCCCACCCACACATATCCCCACACTCACACACATCCTCCACATACACTCACACTTCCTCACATCTAGACACATACAAAATGTCTCACGTTAGTATTGAAACTAGTATGAACAAACTCCCACACTTTACTCACACACATACACTGACACTTGTCATGAGCAGTCTCATAAAAATGTTAAACCTGGAGAAAAATGTGTACTTATAATGTATGTGACGTAAAAATAGTGATGCTCTCTCTCTCTCTCTCTCTCTCTCTCTCTCTCTCTCTCTCTCTCTCTCTCTCTCTCTCTCTCACACATACACACACACACACACACATTCACTCTCATGCTCACACATTCACTCTTCCGCTCATTCATTCACTCTCACGCATTCACTCTCCCGCTCATTCACTCTCCCGCTCACTCATTCACTCTCCCGCTCACTCATTCACTCTCCCGCTCACTCATTCACTCTCCCGCTCACTCATTCACTCTGCCGCTCACTCATTCACTCTGCCGCTCACTCATTCACTCTCCCGCTCACTCATTCACTCTGCCGCTCACTCATTCACTCTCCCGCTCACTCATTCACTCTGCCGCTCACTCATTCACTCTCCCGCTCACTCATTCACTCTGCCGCTCACTCATTCACTCTCCTGCTCACTCATTCACTCTCCCGCTCACTCATTCACTCTCCCGCTCACTCATTCACTCTCCCGCTCACTCATTCACTCTCCCGCTCACTCATTCACTCTCCCGCTCACTCATTCACTCTCCCGCTCACTCATTCACTCTCCCGCTCACCCATTCACTCTGCCGCTCACTCATTCACTCTGCCGCTCACTCATTCACTCTCCCGCTCACTCATTCACTCTCCCGCTCACTCATTCACTCTCCCGCTCACTCATTCACTCTGCCGCTCACTCATTCACTCTCCCGCTCACTCATTCACTCTCCCGCTCACTCATTCACTCTGCCGCTCACTCATTCACTCTCCCGCTCACTCATTCACTCTCCCGCTCACTCATTCACTCTCCCGCTCACTCATTCACTCTCACGCTCACTCGTTCTGTCTCTCATTCACACTCACTGACTCTCTCACTCAAACTACAGTAATGAACATGAGTTTATATTATGCATGATAAAATCAAATGGTATTTAACTGATAATATGACAGATGAGAATACACAAACATATGGATTCGCGTGTTACATAACATGCGTGTTACATGACATGCATCTGCTCAGCTCTCTCTCTCTCTCTCTCTCTCTCTCTCTCTCTCTCTCTCTCTCTCTCTCTCTCTCTCTCTGTATTCTTTCATATACACACACTCACACGCATGCGCGCGCTCTCACACACACACACACACTAACACATCAACTCTCCCACTGTCTCACTCTCTAACACACAATCCTTCACACACACACACACACACACACACACACTCACTCTCTCAATCACACTCTCTCACACATACACATGAACGCATGCACGCACGCACACACTCCCTCACTCACTCTCACACATACACGTACGAATGCATGCACTGACACATTCCCCCACCATTTCTCGCTCAATCACTCTCTCCACACACACGCATGCACGTGCGCACACACGCATTCACTCTCTCCCTCTCTTTGACACCCACTTCTCTCTCTCTCTCTCTCTCTCTCTCTCTCTCTCTCTCTCTCTCACACACGCACACACATATATAGTGAACAATTATAGTTAAACAATTATAATGAACAATTATACTGAACAATTATACCAGTAAAAGAATTATGGTGGCATATAGTCGGTATGGATTAAGTATTGAAAGAGTTTTCGGTTAAATGTGTAGGGACTCATTGGAGTTTTCAGATCTGGAGGCAAATCATTCTATAAGTGAGCACCAGAATAGGCGAAACATGTTTTGTATAGGTCCAATCTAGGCTTTGAGACATGTAACAAATTTAGGCGCTTGCTGTTCATTGCATTAGATTGAATCAGCGGCAGAAGATACTCTGGGGTATTTTGAGATATAATTTTATTCACTAATTTGGTTTTGTTGAAAAGGAAGCGCTTTTGTAGTGGTAGAAGTCTTAGATGACTGTACAAATTATTACTTTCAACGTGCTTTATGCCAGAAACCAGACGAATAGCGCGGTTATGTAGAGAACATCTTCTTCTTCTTCTTCTTCAGCGTTCCGAGCCATTGAGGTTCTTTGCTGCAAATACAATCCGTCTCTATTCTTCTCTCTGGTGGACCTTCTCTTGCCAGTCGTTGATTCCAAGTGCTTGTAGGTATGTACATGTATTATCTCTCCACCGCCTTCTTGGTCTACCTCGGGGTCTACGGTCATTTATTTCCTGAGTGTAAGCGAGTTTTGTTTCCCTATTATCTTCCATTCTTTCTATATGCCCCAGCCATTGTAGTCTATTAGCCTTCATGATACCAGTGATTAGCGGGGACTTAAACAGATCATAAATGTCTTTGTTACTTCTTCTTTTCCACTCTCCACTTTGTGTATCCCTAATGGGTCCAAAGATGCGTCTTAAAATTTTGTTCTCAAAGGTTTGTAACAAGGCTTCGTCTCCTTTCGTTGTACTCCAGGTTTCAGAGCCATACAGCACAACTGGTCTGATCAGTGTTTTGTATATTGTGATTTTGGTGTTACGAGATAGCGCCTTTGATTTTAGTAGATGTTGTAGTGCATAGTATATCTTATTTCCAGAGTTGATTCTAGTTTGTATTTCTTCCCTTATGATGTTGGAGCAGTTGAAGATCGTACCCAGGTATTTGTATGTTTCCGTTCTTTTAATGGTCATATTATCTATTTGTATGTGGCCAGAGTTTCTAGCCATTCCGTCTCTTGAAATTACCATATATTCTGTCTTATCTTGGTTGATAACCAGCCCCATCTGTTGGGCTTTTTCCTTTAAGTGAGTCAATATTTCCAATGTCTTTTGTTCACTTTGCCCTATAATATCTATATCATCTGCATAACCAAGCAGCTTGGATGTTCCTCCAATATCACATTCCTCCTGTACCTTCCTTACAACTTTCTCTAGAGCCAGATTGAAGAGTAGCGGCGATAGTGCATCACCCTGTTTCAAGCCAGATGTTATTTGGAAGGGGTCTGATTTCCTGCCTTTATATGTTACTATATTATAAGTATCTTCCATGCATAGTCTGGTCATGTTGATTAACTTCCTTGGTATTCCAAATTCCTGCATAGCATTCCATAGACTATTCCTATGGACACTATCATAAGCCTTTTTAAAATCCACAAAAATGTTATGGAGATCTCTTTTATATTCCCAATGTTTCTCGGCTATTTGTCGTAAGATAAATATCTGATCTATTGTTGATCTGTTTTGTCTAAAACCCGCCTGGTAGTCACCTAATATGTCTTCTGAATATGGTTTTAGTCTATTTAGTAATACTGCGGATAGTATCTTATAGCTTGTGGACAGTAGTGATATTCCTCTATAATTTCCACATTGGAACTTGTCTCCTTTCTTAAAGATAGGTATCAATAATGACTCTTTCCAGTCATGGGGTAATTTTTCTGTCCTCCAGATTTTTATTATTAGTTCGTATAGCTTTAGATGTAATGCATGGCCACCTGCCTTTATAAATTCAGCAGCAATTCCATCAGTCCCAGTTGCCTTATAGTTTTTAAGTCGTGTGATTACATATAGGATTTCTTCAAATGTAGGTTCTTCAATTTGTGGTTCGCATGTTAGAACCTCTTCTTGTGAGAAAATGTTACTTGGAGCTTCACAATTTAGTAATTCAATAAAATATTCTTTCCATGTGTTGCACATTTCCTCATTGGTATTTATCATATTCCCATTTTTGTCTTTTAAACCATATGTGTTTTGTTGGTGCCCTCGTTTCATTGACTTCAGTTCTTTAAAAAATTTTCTGGATTCATTTTTCTGGTGATTAGTTTCCATATCTTTGATTATATTACTCATATATTCTCGCTTCTGCTGTCTGACTATTTTTGTAGCCTCTTTACATTCATTACTATAATGCTCTTCCTTTTGGATGTTATTGATGTCATTTAACCATACATGTCTTGCATTCTTCTTCCTAATGACTGCTTCTTCACATTTTTGATTGAACCATCTGTTCTTTCTATGCGTGGTTATGTAGAGAACATAGTCGTTTTAAATTAGATTTAGGGCAACCATCCCAAACTGTGGAACAGTAATCGAGATGTGATTGGATATAGCATGTATAGAATATTTTTCGTGTGCTTTCGTCCAGGAAGTGCTGAATTTTAGCAAGTTGGTAAACTTTTTGTGCTATTTTCTTGGTAAGAGCGTGAACATGAGAGCTCCAGTTCAAATGGCTGTCTATTAAAAGCCCTAGTGTTTTATGTTCAGTCACATTAACTATAGGTAACGTGCCCATGCGGAGTTCGAGTGGTGATCCAGTTATGGCTAGTGTCTGTAGTTTTTGTCTGGTCGTTATTAGCATGGATTTGGTTTTGTCGATGTTAATTTGCATGCGGTTTTCATTGCTCCATCTAGTAAGATTATCAAGTTCCTTTTGTAAAGAATTCTCTAATTCACTACGGTTTTCTTGACTAGTATATATAGTACAGTCGTCTGCAAATAGATCACAAGTTGTATTGATATATAAAGGAAGATCATTAATATAAACTGCAAAAAGCAGCGGACCTAGTATTGAGCCCTGAGGCACACCAATATTAAGCTGTGTGGGTCTTGATAGACAGTTGTTGAAGGACACGACTTGTTGCCTCTCGGATAGAAATGACGTAATTATGTTCACCATGTTGGTGATTGTCTTCATTTGCTTTAGTTTTCTAATTAAAATATCGTGATCTACCATATCAAAAGCTTTTATAAAGTCTACAAACACCGCTCCACAAATTCTACCGTTGTTGATGTTTAAGTGCCAGTTATCGGTCATTTTTGTTAGAGCACTATGGCAAGAATATTTAGGTCGAAACCCAGATTGACTGATAATTATTAGATCATTGTTAATTAAATGGTGTAATGTTATTTTATGAATGTGTTTTTCTAGTGGTTTTGATAGCGACGATAGTAAGGAAATAGGTCTATAATTACCCAAAACGCTATTATCGATTGAGCCATTTTTAATAAGCGGAAACACTTTAGCAATTTTAAATGCAGATGGAAAGTAGTTTTTGGCCAGGCACTGGTTATATATGAACGTTAAGGACTCGCTAATGACCGGTGCAGCACAACGAAGAATTCTATTACTGATACCATCTAGGCCGTGTGAGTTTGTTGATTTGAGGTTCAAGAGATATTTATAAACGTCTGCAACAGACATTAAAGGAATCTCAGCAGGAATATTTCTGGTGCACTTCTCCTCACAGAATGATGCCAGTGAACTTAAATTACACGATGAGTCTGGTATTGAAGACTTTAGATTCTCTATTTCTGATTGAAAGAACCAACTGAATTCATCGCATGTTATAGAATTTGGTATTGCTGATTCTGTAGGGCGCTTCTTATTGGTTAGCAAGTTAATAGCCTTCCATATATTTGTACTGTTTGAATTATCTACAATCAAATTTTTTAAATGATCTTTTTTTATCCTACGAATTTCATATTTAACTTTATTCCTTAGTCTGCGGTAATTGATGAAGTCTTTATTTTTGTGTGCTGTATCTCCCTCTCTCATGATTTCCAGCACTTCTCTAGTGACCCATGGGGATTTATATTGATTTTTGACTCGAACTTCTTTGATTGGCACGTGTTTATCGAACACATTGTAGACTGTCTTCGTCCAGAAAGCTAATGCATCGTCCGGGTCAGGAAGTTGGTAAACGTGATCAAGGGCTGCTTTTCTTAAGTCTTGCAAAAATAAATCTTGGTTGAGTGCTTTAAAATTCCTAAATTTGATACTTACATGTTTACGTTTAAGAGGTTTGAACCCAATTCTTGACCATGTACAACATACCGGGTTGTGGTCACTAACTGTACAAACAGGAACAGAACATTCAATAATATTATCTGGACAAGTAACATATATATGATCAATTATAGTTGAGGATGTGTCAGTAACCCTTGTGGGACGGTTTATTAGTTGTTCGAAATTGTAAGAAAGAATGATATCGTCCCATGTCTGGTTGGATTTACTAATATCTATGTTGAAGTCACCTAGTATCATAACTTCTCTACCTGCTGTAAACACTCTATCCATCATTGTAGTGAAGCAGTCATACCAACTGTACCCGGCACAAGAGAGAGAAATAGAGCCCTAAGTCTAGTTTTCCTGGAGAACACAACAAGGAAGAGGACTCGGAAAACTTATCTTAAATCTTGAATCCAGGCACCATATACCCCTAGGCACAAGATTCGTATATTCTATACAAATATCCTCACAGATTGGGAGCTCGCCGGGGATATTTTGATATGTTTGAGTTCATAACTTCCTTTCAACTTTTAGGTTTCTCGGCTGATAGAGGAAATAGGTGGACGTTGTCTGGAAATAATTTGGTTTTTCATCACAGTTGTGCACGCAGTACAGACTAATTAGAGGGTTAGTTTATCATGCAATTAGCAACTGATGTTCACCAGTAATGTTTGATGATGATGTTTGAAACCTGGACAGTATGTTGAGTTATCCCCATATCATTATTTGTCCAAATATAAACACGTGGGTTTATTAATTTGCTTGTCAGTATTGGTATGTGATATTGTGCATGTTATGTTGACTTTTATTTTTGTGTTATCAAGAATACTAACAGCAACAGAAGGCACAAAACATTTTTGATACAGGAATGAGGCAGCTAAGTATATAGCCCAAAACATAATGTTTTTAACATAAATAAACATGGATTTATTCAATAGGACACTTTATAAAGATTGGGGAGTGTGAGAGCTTAGAGAATATAAAGTAATAATCACTTCCCTTAACTAGAATAGGCCAATTGTTATCCCTCGAATTTCGTTCCACATGTATGACAGGAGAGAAGGCATCATGTTTATAAAACAGAGCTTATGCACATGCGGGCAACCGTTATGTCATCCTCTTCATCATAACACGACATGTGGACCATACCGGAAGCTAGATAAAGTGCATAATTATGGACATTCGTTGAGAAAAACCATAGGACACGTATTCGAAACTCCCGGGTGATTATGAGTTCTGTCATTCGTGACCGAACTGCACCCAGTGTCGTGGAAAGGCACGGGTATTATGTTGTATTCAATTGTATTACCTCAGATGTGCAGTTCAGGCACTATCTAAGAGGGGCCAATTGAACTACAGAAGCCTTTTGAAGGAGAGTCTCAATGCTAGCAGCAGTAGAGGTAACATATACTTCACATTAAGAGACTGACAACTGAAGAGCTGAGGTGCATAGACACGTTTACCCTGAGTAAGGAGAAAGTTGGACGTGATATTAGGAAGTGTATAGAGCCTAGGACGCTTTCACAGATGAAATGCTAGTAGGACATAAACACTCCGGCGTTGACACTCCTATCTTATCCTCATTCAAAAGAGGAAATATGAAACATGCAGGAAGAGGAAGCTCTCTAGTAAGGTTTCAAAACTGTCTGAATTTACCATCAGCTATTTGCTTAGACGAAATGATTGTTATTAAGGAACCGAACGCGTAGCTCGAAATTCCTTCTTTTATATTAAGGGTACTGCCGAATTATATTTACACCTACACATCCCGAAGTGGAAGTTGTGAGAGATGGCAGAAATAAGTAAGAGCAGGAAATGCGCATTCCCGTTCGCAGTGGATGGAACAAAAGACTAGAGTATGAATTAGGTGCATTGTCATGCAAGGACAACTTACTGTTACATGATATTCAGCTCTCAGTGTGGGCACTTTGGTTCTTAGCATCCTCCATGACACGGACAAGTTTGCATGTTGCTCATAAAACACAGGTTCACACCAAATTCTAATGACCCTGAGAGTCCCTGGCAGACTGATTAGAACTTCATCGGACAGAAAGTAATCGTTGACACTAAATTCTGAGGAAAGACAAATTCACAGTGAACATATGAGACATGTTTAATTCAACTTTGAAAGTAAAATAACAGTTGAGTTTAGTTGAGACAAGAACCGACATCATTGCACTTAGGGCATTCCCATAAGCGCTGTAACTATCTTCAACAGCCAACGTATAGTTCCAATACTAATGGTGCCCGTTAGAATTTGATTATATGTCCGTCTTGCTATACCTGTAAGTGACAACTGTCTACCAGATCTTCTGACCACCTCCTGCTATCGCATTCTCTCTAGACCATGATAGTCTAACTGTTCTTCTGCATTGTTCACGCTCACGCAGAGGACCTCCACCACACCTACCTTATAATAGCATTAAATCATCTCTAAATGATGCTTCACCAGCCAGTCCGTCTGCTTGTTCATTTCCAACCACTCTAAAGTATCCTGGATAAAAGATCCAGCGAATGCTCACAAACCGCGACACCTGAATTAATCGCTGAATGTCTACTTCTGTAGTGCCTGCTTGCCACCCCCAACACTCACATCCTAATGTATTTATAACTCTACACTCTGACCTACTCCTTACCCCTGCCAATCTTCTCAATTGGGCAAACTTCCCTGATGGTAGCTTCTGCCTGAGCCATCCATGATTTCCTCTTAACAGCATGTGGCCCTTAAATGCATCTGGGGAATCGTGCAGGAGATGCTCCTTTCCGCAGCCACCTTGAAGTATGAACTTGCCTGCAACACCTTTAGTCTGTCTGCAATGGTCAGTAGCACCAGGATGATTCACATACGCACTATTGGGTTGTACCTTCTACATCCCAGAATCACCCTCATGTCTTTATTCTTTATGCGCCCTAGTTTCATTAGTGGACTCTTTAAGACAGCGAACATTCCTAGTCCATACTCTACCACTGAAATGATCAAGTGCTGAAAAAGTGTGAATATCATTTTCTGCTCTATGTGCCTTGTCACCATACACTTCGGTGCATTGAGTCCTTTCTGACACTCTGTAACCACCACTTCAACATGATCATTAAAGGGCAGTCTGCTTTCTCTATTCACATTCCTACTATTAAGTGTGAGACTAGGGGGTGGGGTGTGGGGGTGGGGGTTGGGAGGGTTCAGAGAGCACCGCAAGACAAATTCCTTTTCTGGGTTAACGACAGCTTAAACTCCGTACACCAATCCATCACTCTGTCCAGTGTCGGCTGCAGCTCTTGAGCTGTTTGATTTCCGACCCTCTCCTGTCTGTATGTGAAAACATCACCTGCAAATGTTAGTATCCTTCCAGAGCATCAGTAAACAATAATATTACTGAATTAACAATTGAGTGTATATTTTACATTCATTTCATGTTTCAGTTTATTTTGCTTTTTATTCTTAATATTCCGAGCCCTGCGTAACACTTTTTGTTACCTCAAAGACGGTTTTCACTTGTTATTCTGTGTGATCTATCCAACAGGTCTAATGTTTCTAATGTTATCTGCCCTTCTCTCTTTGTCTCGTACACTGAATGTGCAAAGTAAACATTCGGTGCTTCTATGTCGAGCTGCGACACTATCCAAATTTGATGATTTTATAACTACCAGTGGCTGGTTTCTAGCTGTGATTGTCTATTTGATCTTCACTGCGTGGTGATACTGTCTGCTCACTTCATTTAAAAAAAATGCAATTGTCAATGTTCTTTAATTGGGTGTTGCCATTACCGATTTAGCGACTAGTAATCATGTATAAATAGACTAGTGAGCACCATACACACTGAAACTAGACAAAAGGCGATGTAAAACACACAACGAAAGTCATGACGTAAGACATATGCCGGCACAATAACTGACACATTCAAAGTACACACGTTAGTTAGCTGCATATCCTTTACAGGACGTAGCGGTCAACTCCAGCGTATTTTGGCTGTTTGTGATTCCTGAGCAAGTACACGTTCAGTAGTTTGCCATTGCTTTCAGATTGGCACTCATACCATTGTATGGAAATACCAGCGCAGAACGGCCTGCTTCCAAATCGCCCGCAGCTGGTTTTTGAATGCGGTATGCGGGATTACGAGTACCAGTCGCATTCGCAACCACTTCGCCAGATAGACGGCCTTAGTACACATGTAGTACTCTTTAAACTAAGCGAAATGTAAGGTCTTTCTGAAACATGTAACTCTTTGATAGCTTATTATATAACTTAGGCTGTGTACTATTCTGAACGTGTGCCCCATCCAATTGTTGCATTAAAACACTCTCTGTCGCAGTATTTATTTTAACCTATTAGATGATGCTATCATTGTAATGCCTTTTAAAATTAAACCGTTATTACGTTAAACTTACAATTCTTGAATAACTATACATTGATGGGTCACCACTAGTCCTGGAATTATCACTAATTTTTGTACTACAGTTAACTTCTGTATTACAACTAATTATCTAACCGCAATTTCTTGTCTTACCACTAATCCCTGTATTACCATGAATTCTTATATTAGGACTTCTAAACTGTTTCAAACATTAGTACTATTGACAATTCATGCATTTGAATAACGAAGACACAAACAATAGATTGCACGATTTATTGCCTGGCATATTTCGCTGCATCTCGTCAGGTACATACTGCAGAAATCACACAACTTCGGCGAATTAACTAGATAAATCCTTCAAGTTGAAATATACACATATTCGCACAGTAATGTCAATTATCTACCACGGTAATTTTAAACTGACTAACATGTCTTTCTGTTTGCACAATTCTGGCTTGCATTGATTGATCATAATTGCTTCTACAAATTATAAAATTACCGTGGTAGATAATTGAGTGGAGTGAGTGGCAGACATTGACAGTGTGGAGTGAGTGGCAGACATTGACAGTGTGGAGTGAGTGGCAGACATTGACAGTGTGGAGTGAGTGGCAGACATTGACAGTGTGGAGTGAGTGGCAGACATTGACAGTGTGGAGTGAGTGGCAGACATTGACAGTTTGACGTGAGTGGCAGACATTGACAGTGTGACGTGAGTGGCAGACATTGACAGTGTGGAGTGAGTGGCAGACATTGACAGTGTGGAGTGAGTGGCAGACATTGACAGTGTGACGTGAGTGGCAGACATTTACAGTGTGACGTGAGTGGCAAACATTGACAGTGTGGAGTGAGTGGCAGACATTGAAGTGTGACGTGAGTGGCAGACATTGACAGTGTGGAGTGAGTGGCAGACATTGACAGTGTGGAGTGAGTGGCAGACATTGACAGTGTGGAGTGAGTGGCAGACATTGACAGTGTGGAGTGAGTGGCAGACATTGACACGGTGACGTGAGTGGCAGACATTGACAGTGTGACGTGAGTGGCAGACATTGACAGTGTGGAGTGAGTGGCAGACATTGACAGTGTGACGTGAGTGGCAGACATTGACAGTGTGGAGTGAGTGGCAGACATTGACAGTGTGACGTGAGTGGCAGACATTGACAGTGTGACGTGAGTGGCAGACATTGACAATGTGACGTGAATGGCAGACATTGACAGTGTGGAGTGAGTGGCAGACATTGACAGTGTGGAGTGAGTGGCAGACATTGACAGTGTGGAGTGAGTTGCAGACATTGACAGTGTGGAGTGAGTGGCAGACATTGACAGTGTGAGTGTGACGTGAGTGGCAGACATTGACAGTGTGGAGTGAGTGGCAGACATTGACAGTGTGACGTGAGTGGCAGACATTGACAGTGTGGAGTGAGTGGCAGACATTGACAGTGTGACGTGAGTGGCAGACATTGTCAGTGTGGAGTGAGTGGCAGACATTGACAGTGTGACGTGAGTGGCAGACATTGACAGTGTGGAGTGAGTGGCAGACATTGACAGTGTGACGTGAGTGGCAGACATTGACAGTGTGACGTGAGTGGCAGACATTGACAGTGTGGAGTGAGTGGCAGACATTGACATTGTGGAGTGAGTGGCAGACATTGACAGTGTGAGTGTGACGTGAATGGCAGACATTGACAGTGTGGAGTGAGTGGCAGACATTGACGGTGTGACGTGAGTGGCAGACATTGACAGTGTGGAGTGAGTGGCAGACATTGACAGTGTGACGTGAGTGGCAGACATTGACAGTGTGGAGTGAGTGGCAGACATTGACAGTGTGACGTGAGTGGCAGACATTGACAGTGTGGAGTGAGTGGCAGACATTGACAGTGTGGAGTGAGTGGCAGACATTGACAGTGTGGAGTGAGTGGCAGACATTGACAGTGTGACGTGAGTGGCAGACATTGACATTGTGGAGTGAGTGACAGACATTGACAGTGTTGAGTGAGTGGCAGACATTGACAGTGTGACGCGAGTGGCAGACATTAACAGTTTGACGTGCGTGGCAGACATTGACAGTGTGGAGTGAGTGGCAGACATTGACAGTGTGGAGTGAGTGGCAGACATTGACAGTGTGATGTGAGTGGCAGACATTGACAGTGTGGAGTGAGTGGCAGACATTGACAGTGTGACGTGAGTGGCAGACATTGACAGTGTGGAGTGAGTGGCAGACATCCACACTGTCAATGTCTGCAACTCACTCCACACTGTCAATGTCTGCCACTCACTTACCTGATAGCCGTGTTAGCCTGGTCAAGAATATTGGCAACTTCAGCAAATCCGGCCTGACCCTGGGAAACTCGTCCCTGACCTCAAACTGCTCGAGAGTGTGTGCACGTTTGCTGACAGCGGCCAGTAGTTTTATAACTAGGAACAGAATATACAATTGGTTTCCATTAACGTGTTAGAGTCGTATTTATTCATGATGCGTTACGTTATCAAGTTTTGTTTACCAAAATCATGTCTTCTTTATCTGCTCTTTCCCAAACCTGATAATCTCTATTCTGTCACCGATGTGTTCATTATAGCCAATGCCATCTGACTGTGTTAGCTCTAGTTGCACGCAGTTCCACAAGCTTCTTACTGAACTCCCTTTAACTTTTCAATCTTCATCATCATAATTATCATCACCAAGTACCATGCTCCTAAGCATGCGTTAATGGATGGCCATCTCACACAGTCACCATAATTCCAATTACAATTCCAATTTTTCGTACGAGTACCCCCTTTCAGCCTTCGAGTTTTCGACTTGGCTTTGTAGAAGTGTTTATGGTGTAGCTTGTAGTTTGTCTTTCGTACTTTGGGCCGCTTGTTGTCAACTTCCCGGCCTCGGATGGGTTGATTGCGTTCGTTACTTTCTTCATGAGGTTTTTCTTTTCTGGACAGAGTCGCGAACGTGTTGAGGCCTGGAGTAATTGTGGTCCACCCCGTCTTATGGTGCTGTTTCCTTCAGGGAGCTTTACCAGTTGTCGTCTCTCCTGGTTCTCCTCCTATTTCCCCGCAGTCACCATAGTCTTGTTAACACTATTTAATGTTGCCCAACCATCCAGATATTTATCTCTCTGCTTGCCCCTTGATCTTTTCCCATCAATTTTGCCAGCTGTCACTATGTCGTGCGAGTTCATGAAAGCAACTTACCACGATCTATTATCCCAGCAAACCAAGAAAGTGTAGTAAACAACCCTTTAACACGCCTTAAGTAGCATTGGGCATATGGTCAGTGAGAGGACCAGTTTACATGCTTTAAGACAGAATATTCGGTATATGGTGCTACAACCATATATGTGAAGATCAATCGGCACACTTTGGGTAATGTGGTCAGTGTCCCACCGGCTGCCTTTACTTCTTAAGATATTTCCTGGTACCTATTTTAGGTTGAGCTGACATGGTAGCCCAGTTATATTTAAAAAACAAAAAAAAATTCTCGATGCGGATTCGAATTAATAACATTGGACCGGCGAACGTCTGGCCGTTACATTACCGCGGCGCCCATAAACAAGACCTTCTGTGAATATGTGAGGTGTTACATATTTGTGTAGGCTTGAATACACACAGGAATAGCTGGTCTCCCACAAAAAAATTCAGGGATATCGAATTATAACCATGCAGAATACAATAGGCAAGCTGCTGGAGAAGGTAATTGCCAGGAAAATATCAAGCCAGCTAGAGAGGCAAGGTGTTTTCCCACCTACCCTGGGTGGGTACCGTCCAAAAAGAGAAACCTGGACCAATGCAGCAGTCTTTGCCCATGATGTCTATGAAGGTTTCCACTCAGGCACTGAAACCGTTGCTGCAGCGATTGATCTTGAGGACGCATACAACAGAGTACCACTGGATTTTTTAATGTTTCAGCTTCTTGAACTAAACGTAAGTCCATTCCTCCTTAGTTGGATCGCTGCAGCCCTCTTCCAACGGAAAGTAGTTTTTAGATGTGGCAGTTGGACTTCGGAACCAACAACAATATATCCTGGCCTACCACAGGGATCACCATTATCTCCGGTACTGTTCAACGCCTACACAGTGAGAATCACCAGTGAGCAGATCACTGGACCTGGCAGGACATTGTCATATGCCGATGATGTTTTAGTGCATCGTCAGGGTAAGGATAGAGAGGAGGTTGCTGGGGAACTACAAACCGAACTCAATCGCATAAGTACTTGGTGTGATGAAGCTGGGGCAATGGTCAACCCAACAAAGGCAACAGTGACTTGGTTCTCGTTGAATAATCATATTGTCAACAATCCAACACCAACTGTAATGCTGTGTTCAGAGACGGTGGAAAGAACGCAGGCAATGAATTACCTGGGGATACGGTTTGATCGAAGCCTTGCTTATAATGTGCACATAGACCAGGTGATAACAAAGGCCAAGCGGGGTTTGGCAGCGATGCGGGTGATGGCGGCAGCAAACTGTGAGCAGCGCCATCTATGTCTTCTGTACGAGGGGCTGGTCATGTCTGTTTTGGAGTATGCAATGGCAATCTTGACTCTCAGCCATAAGCAGATAGAAAGGATGGAAAGGATACAGAATGAAGCTATGCGCATTATTCTTGGATGTACAAGAGATACAGCATGCAGGGCGATGCGCTACCTTCTTGATTTTCCAACCATTGAAGAGAGAATACAAGTTTGCAGGGCACGCGCCTACCTCAGAATTAACGCAAACACACAACATCCACTGCATAGTGAAATTAGGAAGGTGAAGAGCAGCAGGTTAAAAAGAGGACGGTCGTGGATGGGTCAAGCTGAAGACATTCTTCAACAGGTGTGTTCACTTGAGGACTTAGAACCTGGCGAGGAGTGGGTGCAAGTGCCAACAGACTTCTGCACATCCTTTTCAGTTTGCATCCAACTAGATAGAAAATGCAGACAAGAAAATCCGGCTGCTGTTGAGGCTGAAGTACAAGCGTTGATTTTCGAGAATTCGCTAGACGGTGACGCGGTCATCTACACAGATGGGTCGGTCGTCCGACATGTGAGAAGCTCATGGGCCTTTACAGCTCGGGCCGGAGGGAGAATTGTGAAGGAGGACTCTGGTGCTTTCATTGAAACCACAAGTAGCCTGACCATGGAAGTCATGGCAGTAAGTAAAGCAATAACATGGCTCGAGACACAGACATTCACCAGGGCTTGTTTCCTTAGCGACTCAATGAACATGATCAAGAGGATAGAGGAGGGGTCGATCCGAAGAGAATGGTTGCTGCCTCTGAAGCGGTCTCGGCTGGCAAAAATTAGTTTCATCTTCGTGCCAGGGCATGCGGGAGTACAAGGAAATGAGCGGGCTGACAAGCTCGCAGGTGAGGCTACTGTGGAGGGCGGACGTGCCATGGACCAGGCTGACATTCTGAATGCTCTACGTGATGTGAGACTTTTGCGAGAACCAAGTGATGACTGTGAATCTACAACAATGGCCAGACTGCGAGAGCAGCAAATTAAAAGAGGGGTGGCCAAACAAGAACACTACGCAGGAAGCCAAAGAAGATTGATAAACCAACACAGAACTGGCGTCATTAGCCGCTACACGCTGCGGGATTTGCTGAGGAGGGGATCCGAGCACATATGGACTGAATGGTTCGATGTGCAACGAGGATGATCTGTCGACTAACTAACTAACTAACTGGTCTCCCATGGCGAACGTCGAAGTTTCGCCCGACAGCGGCCATGCCATTGTAAGCACAACGTCCAAACCTTTCCATAAATACGCCAGCTAAGCATACCAGGATAGGTGACAAGTGGCGCGAAATATCAATGAAATATTCTCGACTGCTCAGCTCAATAACAATAGATACTCTTATATATATATATTCTTTGGTTGTTGCAAGGGTTCGACTGAGACCAAAGAGAATCTACACAGCTAAACACAAGTCTAGCCCCAGGATTAATATTACTAACACTCACGATCCTGGAAAGTGCTTTGAATTTCAACAGCAACTTGAAGACGCTTTCACCGATACATCAGAAAATTGTATAGTAAATGATAAATGGAGTAAACTTAAGGAAACTATTTATAAAACAGCGGTAGGGGTTTACGGCACTGTGGATCATAAGAGGCAGGACTGGTTTGCGGCAAACAGCCAGATACTGCAGCCCTTGATTGATAAAAAGAAGATAGCTCTCTTAAGAAACAAGGAAAGACCAACGCGTAACACTCTGAGTGAGCTGAAGCAAGCAAGGAAGGATGTACAAAAGGCTGCCAGGCAGTGTGCGAATGACTATTGGATCAAGTTATGTGAGTCCATTCAAATCGCAAGTGACAAGGGAAACATCAGAAGCATGTATGAGGGGATAAAGAAAGCCTGTGGTCCAATGATCAAAAGAAGTGCACCGCTGAAAACCTTGACTGGAGAAATCATCACTGATAAGAAACAGCAGATGGATAGATGGGTCGAGCACTATTTAGAGCTTTACTCAAGTGAGACCAAGCTAGCGGATGATGCCCTCAACGCCATAGAGGCCCTGCCAACTCTTGACCACCTGGACACACTTCCCACTATAACAGACGTTAAGTGTGCTATAAATGAGCTTGCATCTGGCAAGTTTCCAGGTAAGGATGGGTTTCAATAGAGGTGATCAGGAGTGGGCAAGACACACTCGCTCTACAGATCCACCAGCTAATAGAGCTATGCTGACGAGAAGGACAAGTCCCACAGGATTTTAAAGATTCAAACATCATAACGCTGTACAAGAACAAGGGAGATCGGAGCGACTGTAACAACTATAGGGGTATCTCACTTCTGTGTATTGTTGGGAAAGTATTTGCCAGAATTGTCCTGCACAGACTTCAAGTCCTGGGAGATCAAGTCTACCCCGAATCACAGTGCGACTTCCGTCAGAACCGGTCTACCATTGATATGATATTTTCATTGCGACAGATGCAAGAAAAATGCCGTGAACAAAATCAGCCACTGTTTATTGCCTTCATCGACCTCACAAAGGCATTCGATTTGGTCAGTCGTGATGGTCTGTTCAAAGCACTAAAGAAGATTGGCTGCCCACCAACTCTTCTGTTCATTGTGGAATCGTTCCACACAGGCATGAAGGGTATAATCAAGTTTGATGGCTCAACTTCAGAAGAATTTGAAATCAAGAGTGGAGTTAAGCAAGGTTGTGTACTATCCCCCACCCTCTTTGGGATATACTTTTCACTTCTACTGAAATATGCCTTTCGTGATCAGGATGACGGTATATACATTCACTCACGCTCAGATGGTGGCCTCTATAATGCTCAGAGATTGAAGGCCAAGACCAAAATTAGCAGGGTACTAATCAGAGAGTTGCTTTTTGCGGATGATGCTGCGATTACGACCCACTCTGAGGAAGAATTACAAAATCTACTATCTGCATTCTCCAATGCTTGTTCTGAATTTGGTTTAACAATTAACAAAAAGAAGACTCAGATTATGTCACAAGGTGCACATGATGTACCATCAATCTTTATTGACGACGCCGAACTGGAGATAGTAGACCATTTTACATATCTAGGATCAGAGGTAAATAGCAAATTATCCCTCGATCAGGAAATCAACATCAGGATTGGCAAGGCAGCAACAACAATGAACATGTTAGCAAAAAGAGTCTGGGAGAACAGGAAGCTTACTGCCAAAACAAAAGTCCTCGTCTACCAAGCCTGTGTCCTTAGTACTCTTCTCTATGGCAGTGAAACCTGGACAACTTACTCACGCCAAGAGAAACGTTTAAATAGCTTTCATATGCGGTGTCTGCGAAGAATACTTGGTATTAAATGGCAAGACAAAATCACAAATACTGAAGTATTGGAAAGATCAGGTTGTGTGACGGTGTATTCCATGCTCAGTCTTCGTAGACTTAGATGGATAGGACACGTTAGGAGGATGGATGATGGTAGAATACCAAAGGACATCTTTTTTGGTGAATTACAGACGGGTAAGAGATCTCAGGGTTGGCCTTTACTACGATACAAAGATGTGTGTAAGCGGGACATGATTGATACAGGCATTGATAATGCACATTGGGAGCATGTCGCCACTGAACGTGTTGCATGGAGGGCAAATATCAGAAATGGAATAAACACAAATGAGAAAATGATTGCAGATAAAGCACACACAGAGCGTGAGAGACGTAAGATGGTGCAAAATGGTGGAAGTGACCATGTTTTCACATGCACCTACTGTGGGCAAACATTTGCAGCAAGAATTGGCCTTACCAGCCACACTCGCCACCGCCATGGATCGTAGTTATTAAGCCTTTTTGAAGCACAATGTACCAAACTATCGTCTGTCAAGACGGAAAGGTGCCAATGCAATATATATATATATATGGGGAATGGTGGGACTTGCTTGTACTGCCTGGGCAACCATCGACTAATGAAACTAGGACTGTGTATACAGACAATGAAACTAGGACTGTGTATACAGACAATGAAACTAGGACTGTGTATACAGACAATGAAACTAGGACTGTGTATACAGACAATGAAACTAGGACTGTGTATACAGACAATGAAACTAGGACTGTGTATACAGACAATGAAACTAGGACTGTGTATACAGACAATGAAACTAGGACTGTGTATACAGACAATGAAACTAGGACTGTGTATACAGACAATGAAACTAGGACTGTGTATACAGACAATGAAACTAGGACTGTGTATACAGACAATGAAACTAGGACTGTGTATACAGACAATGAAACTAGGACTGTGTATACAGACAATGAAACTAGGACTGTGTATACAGACAATGAAACTAGGACTGTGTATACAGACAATGAAACTAGGACTGTGTATACAGACAATGAAACTAGGACTGTGTATACAGACAATGAAACTAGGACTGTGTATACAGACAATGAAACTAGGACTGTGTATACAGACAATGAAACTAGGACTGTGTATACAGACAATGAAACTAGGACTGTGTATACAGACAATGAAACTAGGACTGTGTATACAGACAATGAAACTAGGACTGTGTATACAGACAATGAAACTAGGACTGTGTATACAGACAATGAAACTAGGACTGTGTATACAGACAATGAAACTAGGACTGTGTATACAGACAATGAAACTAGGACTGTGTATACAGACAATGAAACTAGGACTGTGTATACAGACAATGAAACTAGGACTGTGTATACAGACAATGAAACTAGGACTGTGTATACAGACAATGAAACTAGGACTGTGTATACAGACAATGAAACTAGGACTGTGTATACAGACAATGAAACTAGGACTGTGTATACAGACAATGAAACTAGGACTGTGTATACAGACAATGAAACTAGGACTGTGTATACAGACAATGAAACTAGGACTGTGTATACAGACAATGAAACTAGGACTGTGTATACAGACAATGAAACTAGGACTGTGTATACAGACAATGAAACTAGGACTGTGTATACAGACAATGAAACTAGGACTGTGTATACAGACAATGAAACTAGGACTGTGTATACAGACAATGAAACTAGGACTGTGTATACAGACAATGAAACTAGGACTGTGTATACAGACAATGAAACTAGGACTGTGTATACAGACAATGAAACTAGGACTGTGTATACAGACAATGAAACTAGGACTGTGTATACAGACAATGAAACTAGGACTGTGTATACAGACAATGAAACTAGGACTGTGTATACAGACAATGAAACTAGGACTGTGTATACAGACAATGAAACTAGGACTGTGTATACAGACAATGAAACTAGGACTGTGTATACAGACAATGAAACTAGGACTGTGTATACAGACAATGAAACTAGGACTGTGTATACAGACAATGAAACTAGGACTGTGTATACAGACAATGAAACTAGGACTGTGTATACAGACAATGAAACTAGGACTGTGTATACAGACAATGAAACTAGGACTGTGTATACAGACAATGAAACTAGGACTGTGTATACAGACAATGAAACTAGGACTGTGTATACAGACAATGAAACTAGGACTGTGTATACAGACAATGAAACTAGGACTGTGTATACAGACAATGAAACTACGACTGTGTATACAGACAATGAAACTAGGACTGTGTATACAGACAATGAAACTAGGACTGTGTATACAGACAATGAAACTAGGACTGTGTATACAGACAATGAAACTAGGACTGTGTATACAGACAATGAAACTAGGACTGTGTATACAGACAATGAAACTAGGACTGTGTATACAGACAATGAAACTAGGACTGTGTATACAGACAAACGGCTTTCTTTGGTCACATGGGGGAGAAGTGAGGCATTGGAGAACTTCGTGACATCTGGAAACATCAAGGGGAAGAGAGGCAAAGGCAGAACGAGAGAAAATATGCTGGATGGACTGAGACGGTGATATGGAGGAATTTCATTAGTCTAGTTGATCCAGAACAAGACAGACAGAGATCTGTGGAGACATGAACACTTACGCCAGCTGGCAGGGCACTTGATGATGATAATGATACACGCACACACACACACACACACACACACACACACACACACACACACACACACATATACGAGTTACTTACCAACGTTAAATTGTAAGAGTACTCCTGATTGAAATTTCAGGGATTTCAGTTCCCGTTGAAGTGTGAGCACTGACTTCAGATGGGCCAGAATTGCCGGATTTATACAACGCGACACGTTAACAATGGTTAATGACTCCAGTGAATTTGTTCCAAGTCTTATCATTTTCTTTAAACATGGCCCCATCCAAGGGAAGTGTGTTGATGCTATATTGTTTGCCCCTAAAATATGATTTAAACAAAAGAACATGTTTATTCAGCAGATGTGCATGATTTATGATGATTATAGCCATGTCAGGTGTACAGCCTGATGGCTGAATACTTGCCCTAGAGTCAATGGCTAATTGAATAACATAGAGAGAATATTACAATCAAGTGGTAACAACTATCACTTTGACTGACTTGATAACCTAGAATAACGTCTTGTTTCTTTGAATCCTCACATTGAATTCCGCAAATAGTGATCCGGCAATAAACCAGAAGTTATGGACGCGATTCGTAATCCCATATACCCGGGTTTGAAAAACAGTGGTGTTATTTTGTCCGGTAAAGATATAAGTGCGGTCGTTCAGAAAGCAATGGCAAACTACTAAATGTAAAACATGCCCAGGAACCACGAACAGCCAAAATGATGGGGTTGACTGCTACGTCATGTGAAGAGCATGCAAGTAATTTTTTTTTATTACCAATAAATAATTAAGTAGATAAATAATAATAATAATAATAATAATAATAATAATAATAATAATAATAATAATAATAATAATAATAATAATAATAATAATAATAATAATAATAATAACAGTGAGAACCATGTGTCCAGGATTTTCCACTGACTTGACAAATATTAATGATGTGAGAAAAACGGCTGTGATTGATGCTGAACTCAATTGTCTTAACATTGATATTGCTGGCCTGCAGGAGACTCGCCTCGCTGAGGAAGGGTCACTCAGGGAAAACAACTACACCTTTTTTTAGAAGGGAAGAGGGCAGGCAGAAAAAAGGCAACATGGTGTGGGCTTTCGCAGTGAAGAATTCGCTACTGGGAATGATTGATATCCCAGCTGGAGGTAATGAAAGATTATTATCACTGCGCTTGGCAACCTTTTGTGGATTTGCCACCATTCTCACTGCATATGCACCGACACTCGCTTCCTCTGATGATGTGAAGGATACGTTCTATGAGCAGCTAGACTCTGCGATCAAGGCAGTTCCAAAATCCGACTACATTTATATGCTCGGTGATTTCAATGCTCGTGTGGGCAAGGACTCGAGTTTATGGCCAGTGTGCCTTGGAAAATACAACATCGGTCGCATGAATGATAATGGGCAAAGGCTGCTGGAGCATTGCACTAGAAATGACCTATGTATTACAAACTCCTTTTTTAAAACAAAAGAGATGCATAAGGTCACATGGAAACATCCAAGATCCAGCCATTGGCATCAGCTGGACTTCATTATCACACGGAGACAACATTTGAACCATACATCATTAACTCGAAGTTACCACAGTGCTGACTGTGATACAGATCATTCTTTGGTTGTTGCAAGGGTTAGACTGAGACCAAAGAGAATCTATACAGCTAAGCACAAGTCTAGACCCAGGATTAATATTACTAACACTCACGATAATGGAAAATGCTTTGAATTTCAACAGCAACTTGAAGACGCTTTCAATGATACATCAGAAAATTGTATAGTAAATGATAAATGGAGTAAACTTGAGGAAACTATTTATAAAACAGCGGTAGGGGTTTACGGCACTGTGGATCATAAGAGGCAGGACTGGTTTGCGGCAAACAGCCAGATACTGCAGCCCTTGATTGATAAAAAGAAGATAGCTCTCTTAAGAAACAAGGAAAGACCAACGCGTAACACTCTCAGTGAGCTGAAGCAAGCGAGGAAGGATGTACACAAGGCTGCCAGGCAGTGTGCGAATGACTATTGGATCAAGTTATGTGAGTCCATTCAAATCGCAAGTGATAAGGGAGACATAAGAAGCATGTATGAAGGGATAAAGAAAGCCTGTGGTCCAGTGATCAAAAGAAGTGCACCATTGAAGACCTTGACTGGAGAAATCATCACTGACAAGAAACGGCAGATGGACAGATGGGTAGAGCACTATTTGGAGCTTTACTCAAGTGAGACCAAACTAGCAGATGATGCCCTCAACGCCATAGAGGCTCTACCAACTCTTGACCACCTGGACACACTTCCCACCATAACAGAAGTTAAGTGTGCTATAAATGAACTTGCATCTGGCAAGGCTCCAGGTAAGGATGGGATTCCAATAGAGGTTATCAGGAGTGGGCAAGACACACTCACTATACAGATCCACCAGCTAATAGAGCTATGCTGGCGTGAAGGACAAGTCCCACAGGATTTCAAAGATTCAAGCATCATAACACTGTACAAGAACAAGGGCGATCGGAGCGACTGCAACAACTATAGGGGTATCTCACTTCTGTGTATTGTTGGAAAAGTATTTGCCAGAATTGTTCTGCGCAGACTTCAAGTCCTAGGAGATCAAGTCTACCCCGAATCACAGTGTGGCTTTCGACAGAACCGGTCTACCACTGATATGATATTCTCATTGCGACAAATGCAAGAAAAATGCCGTGAACAGAATCAACCACTGTTTATTGCCTTCATCGACCTCACAAAGGCATTTGATTTGGTCAGTCGTGAGGGTCTGTTCAAGGCACTAAAGAAGATTGGCTGCCCACCAACTCTTCTGTCCATTGTGGAATCGTTCCACACGGGCATGAAGGGTATAATCAAGTTTGATGGTGCAACTTCTGAAGAATTTGAAATCAAGAGTGGAGTTAAGCAAGGTTGTGTACTAGCTCCCACCCTCTTTGGAATATACTTTTCACTTCTACTGAAATATGCATTTCGTGATCAGGATGGTGGTATATACATTCACTCACGCTCAGATGGCGGCCTCTAAAATGCTCAGAGATTGAAGGCTAAGACCAAAATTAGGAGGGTACTGATCAGAGAGTTGCTTTTTGCAGATGATGCTGCAGTTACGACCCACTCTGAGGAAGAATTGCAATGTCTACTATCTGCATTCTCCAATGCTTGTTCTGAATTTGGTTTAACAATTAGCAAAAAGAAGACACAGATTATGTCACAAGGTGCACATGGGGTACCATCAATCTTTATTGACGACGCTGAACTAGAGATAGTAGACCATTTTACATATCTAGGATCAGTGGTTAATAGCAAATTATCCCTAGATCAGGAAATCAACATCCGGATTGGTAAGGCAGCAACAACAATGAAAAGGTTAAGAAAAAGAGTCTGGGAGAACAGGAAGCTTACTGCCAAAACAAAAGTCCTTGTCTATCAAACCTGTGTCCTTAGTACTCTTCTCTATGGCAGGGAAACCTGGACAACTTACTCATACCAAGAGAACAATTTAAACAGCTTTCATATGCGGTGTTTGCGAAGAATTCTTGGTATTAAGTGGCAAGACAAAATCACAAATACTGAAGTATTGGAAAGATCAGGTTGTGTGACAGTTTATTTCATGCTCAGTCTTCGTAGACTTAGATGGATAGGACATCTTAGGAGGATGGGTGATGGTAGAATACCAAAGGATATCTTTTTTGGTGAATTACAGATGGGTAAGAGATCTCAGGGTCGGCCTCTACTACGATACAAAGATGTGTGTAAGCGGGACATGATTGATACAGGCATTGATAATGCACATTGGGAGCAAGTCGCCGCTGAACGTGTTGCATGGAGGGCAAATATCAGAAATGGAATAAAGTCAAAGGAGAAAATTATTGCAGAAAAGTCACACACCAAGCGTTTGAGACGTAAGATGGTGCATGATGGTGGAAATGACCACGTGTTCAGATGCACCCACTGTGAACGGACATTTACAGCGCAAATTGGCCTTATCAGTCACACTCGCTACCGCCTTAGTTAAAAGTTATTATGCCTTTTTAAAGCACAAACTATCGTCTGTCAAGACGGTAAGGTGCCAATGGCATCGACCTCACAAAGGCATTCGATTTGGTCAGTCGTGAGGGTCTGTTCAAAGCACTAAAGAAGATTGGCTGCCCACCAACTCTTCTGTCCATTGTGGAATCGTTCCACACAGGCATGAAAGGTATAATCAAGTTTGATGGCTCAACTTCAGAAGAATTTGAAATCAAAAGTGGAGTTAAGCAAGGTTGTGAACTAGCTCCCATCCTCTTTGGGATATACTTTTCACTTATACTGAAATATACCTTTCGTGATCAGGATGACAGTATATACATTTACTCACGCTCAGATGGTGGCCTTTATAATGCTCAGAGATTGAAGGCCAAGACCAAAATTAGCAGGGTACTAATCAGAGAGTTGCTTTTTGCGGATGATGCTGCGATTACGACCCACTCTGAGGAAGAATAACAACATCTACTATCTGCATTCTCCAATGCTTGTTCTGAATTTGGTTTAACAATGAACAAAAAGAAGACTCAGATTATGTCACAAGGTGCACATGGTGTACCATCAATCTTTATTGACGACGCTGAACTGGAGATAGTAGACCATTTTACATATCTAGGATCAGTGGTTAATAGCAAATTATCCCTCGATCAGGAAATCAACATCAGGATTGGCAAGGCAGCAACAACCATGAAATTGTTAGCAAAAAGAGTCTGGGAGAACAGGAAGCTTACTGCCAAAACAAAAGTCCTCGTCTACCAAGCCTGTGTCCTTAGTACTCTTTTTTATGGCAGTGAAACCTGGACAACTTACTCACGCCAAGAGAAACGTTTAAACAGCTTTCATATGCGGTGTCTGCGAAGAATACTTGGTATTAAATGGCAAGACAAAATCACAAATACTGAAGTATTGGAAAGATCAGGTTGTGTGACGGTGTATTCCATGCTCAGTCTTCGTAGACTTAGATGGATAGGACACGTTAGGAATATGGATGATGGTAGAATACCAAAGGACATCTATTTTGGTGAATTACAGACGGGTAGGAGATCTCAGGGTCGGCCTCTACTACGATACAAAGATGCGTGTAAGCGGGACATGATTGATACAGGCATTGATAATGCACATTGGGAGCATGTCGCCACTGAACGTGTTGCATGGATGGCAACTATCAGAAATGGAATAAAGACAAAGGAGAAAATGATTGCAGATAAAGCACACACAGAGCGTGAGAGATGTAAGATGGTGCAAAATGGTGGAAATGACCATGTTTTCACATGTACCTACTGTGGGCAAACATTTGCAGCAAGAATTGGCCTTACCAGCCACACTCACCACCGCCATGGATCGTAGTTTTAAGCCTTTTTGAAGCACAATGTACCAAACTATCGTCTGTCAAGACGGAAAGGTGCCAATGAATGAATGAATGAATAATAATAATAATAATAATAATAATAATAATAATAATAATAATAATAATAATAATAATATTCATCATCATCATACAAGAGTGGATTAACAAATAGATTTCTAAAACTATTTGCAGATATTAGAAGAGACTACGTGATGTGGTTTTTACCAAGACGCACAGCAATATCGCGGTAGAGAATTATATAATGAAACTATGAATATGTAGTATTGCAGACCGAGGGTTTCCACCAGATCTGGTCACCGGTGTTTATCTGCGTGACTTTTGCAGACGATCAGGAGTGACGTGGAGGAAGTAGTAGTAACAGTAGTAGTAGAAGTAGTAGTAGCAACACCTGTGAAAGTAGTATTAATAGTGGTGGTTGTGCTGTTGGTAGTAGTAGTAGTAGTAGTAGTAGTAGTAGTAGTAGCAGTAGTAGTAGTAGTAGTAGTAGTAGTAGTAGTAGTAGTAGTAGTAGCAGCAGCAGCAGCAGCAGCAGTAGTAGTAGTAGTAGTAGTAGTAGTAGTAGTAGCAGTAGTAGTAGCAGCAGCAGCAGCAGCAGCAGTAGTAGTAGTAGTAGTAGTAGTAGTAGTAGTAGTAGTAGTAGTAGTAGTAGTAGTAGTAGTAGTAGTAGTAGTGGTAGTAGTAGTAGTAGTAGTAGTAGTAGTAGTAGCAGTAGTAGTAGCAGCAGCAGCAGCAGCAGCAGTAGTAGTAGTAGTAGTAGTAGTAGTAGTAGTAGTAGCAGTAGTAGTAGCAGCAGCAGCAGCAGCAGCAGTAGTAGTAGTAGTAGTAGTAGTAGTAGTAGTAGCAGTAGTAGTAGCAGCAGCAGCAGCAGCAGCAGTAGTAGTAGTAGTAGTAGTAGTAATAGTAGTAGTAGTAGTAGTAGTAGTAGGAGTGGTGTTTGTGCTATTAGTAGTAGATATCTGTCAGGTCTTAGTTAGGTATGACTGAGCTACCGTATGACAGTAGACGGTACTACCTGCTTATGTTAGTGGCGAATGTTTGGCAACTCTTACTAAACCCGACACCCCACATTGTGCCAACGGCTTCGGGTGGAGGAGTGCAATTGGGAGGTTACAGCCTTATCGTAGTGCGAGGAAATGCAACCTAAAGACTAAATGTCATTTCAGGGCAGACCAGGCCCTAACCCTTGGTTGGCAACTGGTCTAGGATCGAAGCTCCGATAGGCGGACAGTTAGAGCATTTCTGTGCTGATCCGGAAGCTTCTGCAGCTTGTCTTGTTCCAGACATATTAGTGTTACCTTTCCTGTGGAGTACACTAGACAGGCCAAGATAGGGATTATGCTGCATGGGCAACACATGGTCGCTAAAATAAGCCCAGGCTTTGTGTTATGGAGAGGTCAATCAATCAATCATGTGCCATGCCGGAAAGCGTGGGCGGTCATGACTCGCCATTTCACTCGATCACCAGTGTCGTGGATCAGCTCAGTGTTCCTGTCCCGTCCATGCCATGTGGCCAAGCCATCCAGGTATTTTCCTCTCGGTCTTCCTCTTGGTCTGTTCCCTTCGATCTTGCCAATTGTCACCAAGTTCTCCAATCCATTTCTTCTCATAACATGTCCAAAAAATGTTGACTGTCTACGTCTAATCTCTCTAATCAGCTTACGATGTTCATTTGTCTCCTGTAGTACTTGGTCATTGGTTTTTCTGTCTGTCCATGGTATTCTTTGCATTTTCCTCAGAAACCACATTTCTGCAGCCATCAGATGTTTTTCAGCTTGACTGCTCATTGTCCAAGTTTCACATCCATACAAAAGAACAGGCTCTATGTATCCCCTCAACACTCATTTTATCGTTTCAATTGACATCTTTTTATTGGTCAGAATGTTTTTCATCTTGCTAAAGGCTACTTTCGCCATGGCGATTCTTGTTCTAATCTCTTCAAGGCATCTCCCATCAGATGTTATGACTGTTCCAAGATAATTGTACTGATTCACTTGTTGAAGAATATTTCCATTTACTTGTATATTACATTGTGACACTTCTTTCTTCCTAGTGACGACCATAATCTGAGTCTTTTTACAATTTAATTCTAACCCTAGTTGTTCACTGTGTACAACAACCGCATCTACTAATTGTTGCAGGTCCTGCGCATTGTCTGCAACTAATACTGTATCTTCTGCGTATCTAATGTTATTGATGTTTCTTCCACCAATGCTGATTCCATTTATATCCTCTACATTTCTGAAAATATTTTCACTGTACAGGGAAAAAAGATCTGGAGACATCACACATCCCTGCCTAACACCTCTCTTGATTGGCTGATACTGTCCCACTTCATTATCAATCCTTATTGCAGCTTGTTGTTTCCAATATATGTTTTTTATAAGTCTAATGTCTTTCCCATCAATTTGTAGATCTGCAAGCATATCCACCATGTTGACATGTCTTACTCTATCAAAAGCCTTTGTATCTATATCTATAAAAGGCAATGTATGTATGTATGTATGTATGTATGTATGTATGTATGTATGTATGTATGTATGTATGTATGTATATGTGTGTGTGTGTGTGTGTGTGTGTGGGTGGGTTGGTGGGTGTGTGTGTGTGTGTGTGTGTGTGTGTGTGTGTGTATGTATGTATGTATGTATGTATGTATGTATGTATGTATGTATGTATGTATGTATGTATGTATGTATGTATGTATGTATGTATGTATGTATGTATGTATGTATGTATGTATGTATGTATGTATGTATGTATGTATGTATGTATGTATGTATGTATGTATGTATGTATGTATGTATGTATGTATGTATGTATGTATGTATGTATGTATGTATGTATGTATGTATGTATGTATGTATGTATGTATGTATGTATGTATGTATGTATGTATGTATGTATGTATGTATGTATGTATGTATGTATGTATGGATGGATGTATGTGGGTCCGTTCTTTATGCGTTCGCGAACCGTCCATCCGATTGAGATGAAATTTTCTACACGTCTTCTTCTCATTCCAGTGCAACCAACTGTCATAGTTTATTTTTAGTGTACTATCAGCTATTACCTTACTAAAATTTAATTTTGTAATTACATGACTGAACATAAGAAAATATAAAACAAGGGACATAACTTTTAGTAGCATTGTTATATCTTAAGTTAAGTCCCCTGGCTATAGATAGATAGATACATAGATAGATCGATAGATAGATAGATACATAGATAGACAGACAGACAGACAGATCCCCGCCAGGGCCTGGGCGAAGCCGGGCCGGGTCAGACAGACAGACAGACAGTCGGGAACGGGAACTTATATGACTACTTACATGAATTAAATGAGATGCTCCCCACCAGGGACTGGGTGAAGCCGGGCCGGGTCAGACAGACAGATAGACAGACAGACAGACAGATCCCCGCCAGGGACTGGGCGAAGCCGGGCCGGGTCAGACAGACAGACAGTGGGAACGGGAACTTATATGGATTAAATTACTACTTATATGAATTAAATGAGATGCTCCCCATCAGGGTCTGGGCGAAGCCGGGCCGGGACAGACAGACAGACAGACAAGCAGACAGACAGACAGATAGATAGATAGATCACCGCCAGGGCCTGGGCGAAGCCGGGCCGGGTCAGCTAGTAGTCAATAAAGCAAAGATGTATATCCTTGTTTACTTCTATAGCACGTTCAATAACTGTTCGCAGCATATACACAGCATTTACTGCACCCTTTCCTTCTACAAACCCGCATTGTTCTTCCCCTATTTCAGGTTGTATCTTCTTCCTCACTCTTTGCATGATAATTCTTAGCAAAATCTTTGTGATGTGACTCATTATACTAATTGTTCTATGTTGATCACATACCAAGGTTCCTGATTTCTTTGGGATTGCAATAAATACAGAGTTACATAATTCAGGAGGTATATCTCCAGTATCATATAATGTGTTCAGCAGTCTGGTGACTTGCTCTAGTCTAAATTCTTCTAAAGCTTTAATCATTTCTGTTGTGATGCTATCTGCATCGGGGGCCTTGCCAGCTTTCATATGCTTAAGAACATTTCGAACCTCCATCTCCAAAATTGGGGGTCCTTCATTATTAAATCTAATATCATACTGTTCATCTCTGTTATCATCATAAAGGTGTTTCACATAATTTGTCCATACATGTAGAATCTGGTCTTTTTCTATTATGATTTTGCCATCTTTAGTTTTAGACACCCTGTTGATATACTTGTTCTTTTATTAGTAAGTTCCTTAATTATTTTGTGCACTGATTTGGTATTTTGACTGTTGTGTTGGTTTTCAATTTCCAAGCACTTTTCCTCAAGCCACGCTTCTTTTGCCTCCTTACATAATATTCTGACTTGTCTGTAAATTTCTTCATATTTGACAGAATTATTTTTGTTGAGTCTTCTTGTTTCCATGAGGTGTAAAATTTCTTCAGTCATCCATTTCTTACGACCCACCTTTTTTAATTTTGGAATAGTTGTTTCTGCAGCCACATTGATTGAATTATTCAACATTTCCCATTGATCATTCACATCCTGGAATAGGATCTCTACATCAGACAATATTTCAAATCTGTTCTGTACTTCTATGTTGAATTTGTTTTGTATTTCTTTGACATTACTCAATGTACACAAATCATATTTAGTGTTTCCTGTTAGATACTTGACTTTCTTCAACTTTATCCTCAATGTTCCTGTGAGTAATCTGTGGTCACTATAACAATCAGCACTGGGAACTGTTTTTGCTACTGTTAGCGCGTTTCTAAATCTTCTGCTAATGAGAATGTAGTCAATCTGGTTTCTAATCCTGCTATCAGGACTCCCCCATGTCCATAATCTTCTAGGGTGTTGCTTAAACCAGGTGTTTCCTACAATCATTTCCTGTTCTTTTGCCCACGCTACGAGTCTGTATCCTCTTTCATTTCTCCCTCCAATACCATAGTTTCCTACTGTGTATCTATCCCCTTGATTTCCTACTTTTGCATCGAAGTCCCCTATTATGATATTTATTTCTGAATTCTTACATTTCTTTAAGGCAGACTCTATGTCATTATAAAATTCTTCTACACTATCTTCACTGGATTCTCCTGTTGGGGCATATACGTGAATAATATTTATGCTAAAAGGTCTGCCACTTAATTTAACTAGTAGAACTCTGTCCGACACGGCCCAATATCCTTGAACAGATTTTGATGTTTTCCGGTCCAAAATAATTGCCACTCTCCTATGACGATCTTCACCTCCAGAATAAATAATCTTGAAATTTTATCTATCTTGATGCCTGCTCCTGTCCATCTCGTTTCGCACATACCTAAAATATTAATATTTTCCCTTTCAATTTCTTGTTTTATGTTCTCTAATTTTTCGTCGTCGTTTAACGTCCTAACGTTCCAAGTTGCTAATTTTAACGTCTCTGTCCTTGTCTTGCGATGATCAGTCTTTAAGCGAATCATGATGTACTAGGCACTTTTAAAGAGGTAGTTTGCCGGTGCTTTCCTCTATGGCAGTGACCTTACTGGTCGGAGACCGCAGCCATTGACTCAAGAAGAGCTCCTCTGCCTGTCGTCGTGAAACTCGAGACCATGACCAACCAATATCTGTCGGCTGCCCTCAAAATTTCATCCACCACCTTTATGATCTGTTTAAGTCCCCGCTAATCACTGGTATCATGAAGGCTAATAGATTACAATGGCTGGGGCATATAGAAAGAATGGAAGATAATATGGAAACAAAACTCGCTTACACTCAGGAAATAAATGACCGTAGACCCCGAGGTAGACCAAGAAGGCGGTGGAGAGATAATACATGTACAGACATACAAGCACTTGGAATCAACGACTGGCAAGAGAAGGTCCACCAGAGAGACGAATGGAGACGGATTGTATTTGCAGCAAAGAACCTCCATGGCTCGGAACGCTGAAGAAGAAGAAGAAGACCTGCCTTCCGTGGCTTCTTTTGAAAACTTCCAATCAAAGAACACAAAATAACATCACATCAAACACTCGTCTGTCAAGACGGCAATGTGCCAGTCAGTAGTAGTAGTGGTAATAGTAGTAGTAGTAGTAGTAGTAGTAGTAGTAGTAGTAATAGTATTAGTAGTAGTAGTAATGGTAGTAGTAGTAGTAGTAGTAGTAGTAGTAGTAGTAGAAGTAGTAGTAGTAGTAGTAGTAGTAGTAGTAGTAGTAGTAGTAGTAGTAGTAGTAGTAGTAGTAGTAGTAGTAGTAGTAGTAGTAGTAGTAGTAATAGTAGTAGTAGTAGAAGAAGAAGTTGCTGTTGTTATTATTATTGTTGTAGTTGTAATAGTACCTAAACAAAAAGTAAAGGACCCGTTTTCATACCTTGAGATGTTTTGAGTATGTATGGTAAATAACAAGTATACTACTATGTTCATACTTTAAGGTGTATTGTGTATGTATGGTAAATAACAAATAGAAGACTATTTTCATACCTTGAGGGGTATTGTGTATGTATGGTAAATAACAGGTATACGACTATTTTCATACCTTGATGTGTATTGAGTATGTATGGTAAATAACAAGTATACTACTATGTTCATGCCGGTCTCTCTGGCTGTGGGGTTACAACACTTTCTCTCTGTAATCCCGTTTATCACGCAGAGTCTCACAGCGGAGCGAGAGCTGAGGTGGTTCGACCCCCGCTCGTGACTTGCGGGATACTGAGCCGGCCGCTCAGAAAGCAATGGCAAACTACTGAGCGTAATCTTGCCAAGAGATCAACAGACAGCTGAAAGATGCTGCTGTTGACAGCTAAGTCCTGTAAAAGGATACGCAAAACATTTACTATGTTCATACTTTAAGGTGTATTGTGTATGTATGGTAAATAACAAATAGAAGACTATTTTCATACCTTGAGGGGTATTGTGTATGTATGGTAAATAACAAGTATACGACTATTTTCATACATGGAGGTGTATTGAGTATGTATGGTAAATAACAAGTATACTACTATGTTCATACTTTAAGGTGTATTGTGTATGTATGGTAAATAACAAGTATACGACTATTGTCATACCTTGATGTGTATTGAGTATGTATGGTAAATAACAAGTATACGACTATTTTTGTTATTTGTAGCATATCAGGTACATGGTACTAGCTCCATATTGGTATACACCAGGCATCACTGGTGGGAGGATGTGATCAATATAATTCAGGCCGCCTTTATCGCCCAGAACAGTTCCTGGTACCAATGTTAGCCTGAGTAGACCTGGCATTTTAGGCCAATGCTTCAGAAAACATCCAGGAGGTGTAGTATGTTAAAAATACAGAGTAACAATTAGTGAAGCAGCTACAACAGCATGTAACCTTTTAAAATACACACACGTTTTCTTCTTCTTCTGAATTCATACTGAGAGTTTTTTTCTTTTACGGACGTGATTGCGCTGTGCCCGTTTACAGCAGAGCTGCGTTCTTGCACAGTTAGGCCGACACATCCGACTTCTGTGGGTATTTGTTGACCGGGTTAACATTTCCGGATACAACAAATTCATAACCATATTTTACATATTTTTAACGATGGTATAGTTTGTGCTAAAATGACGGCATTTACAACTTTCATTGTAATACAAAGTCTGCTGTAATAAATACGAAGCTATTTACGATTACAATTTATAACATGATCTGCGCGATACCAGTCTTCACAAACATTACAACCTGAAAAATCCAGGGTAATGGAGCGCAGTGCTAGCATCACACTCTCGGGCGTTCGTAGTTTGCTCCTGTCGATTCGACTGTTCAAGAGAAAATGACTGCGACGCCAGATCTTAGCATTCAGGAAAGGCAACAGCCATTGCTTGCAGGTCAAGGACAAGTTGAACCTGTCTCTGCTGGGAAGAAGGATGTAGATTTCCATGATAATATCCAAGGGCAAGTCTTTCCACGATGCCTTCTGACGGGGTTCGGTAGATAATTTAAAAAAGCATTAAAATTGTTGTATCTCCTTTGCAGGACATTACCACTAACACCAATAACAGGTTAATGTTCAAAACAATTTCATAGGGTACAGTATGAGTGAAGCCTCATAATTGTAGAACGTCCTACTCCGCATATCCCATGTGGCACATCACAGGTACTATACAAATCTCTCTCTCTCTCTCTCTCTCTCTCTTTCTCTCTCTCTATCTCTCTCTCGCCTCTCTCTCTCTCTCTCCCTCTCTCTCCTTTCTCATATATACCATGCACATGTGTATCATACTACTGTATGAATGTTTGTTGATGGGTGTAGATGTATGTATGTGCGCACACACATATCAGTGCGCCCAGACTTTAGGACCCGCCTCATAACAACACATAGACGCCCATAATCTGAGTTTTGTTAGTAGCACAATCATACTTGGGTGCACCCTTTATTGCTCTATAATATCCGTCCACTAGAGCCAACCCATTCTAGGGCACCCACTCATGCTTCGGGAGTATATCCACTGGGACTCCTCGGTTACCATCACATCTCTATTGCTACTAGTTTCCTGACTTACCTTCCTGCCTCCGCCCCCCTCCCCCACCCGGCCTTTTCTGTTCATGTGCCACTTTCACTCATGTACCTGGGATGCTCACTGGGCCGTTACACCCACCACCCAGACATCCCCCCTCTTCCTCGGTGGTGTATATAAGGCGATAACCGTGACATGTTCGGATTCCCAGGTAAGTAGAAACATTTCGTTTCAAATTTTTATTTTTTCATCTTTTTGTTCTTCTCATCCCGTCGCCACGCCTCAATGTAGTTACCGGAGGGTCTTCTCCGTGCCTATGTGTTGTGTTTTGTGTGTGTATTTGTTTGCTGATGAAGGCTAGTCGCCGCAACGTCCTGTACGTGTGGCAATTCTGTTATGTAAAACTGCACTACTTTGTGTCATTTTATATTGAGCTACCAATACAGTGGTCTGGAGGTTTCATCCCGTACTGGTAGAAGTGAACTTATCCCGTCTTAACTGGTCTGAGATGGAGACAGTATTATTAAATGAGTACTGAATAATTAGCAGACATGTTTCTTGAAAGCAAACAACAAATGTTTGTGAAGGGTGGGACTGATCACCCTACCCTTTCTGACCAGACTAATATATGCACAAACGTAACACATCATGCCCAAACAGCACCATACGTCAATTGACGTCATACTTCTTCTTCTTCTTCTTCTTCTTCTTCTTCTTCTTCTTCTTCTTCTTCTTCTTCTTCTTCTTCTTCTTCTTCTTCTTCTTCTTCTTCTTCTCCTTCTCCTTCTCCTTCTTCTTCTTCTTCTTCTTCTTCTTCTTCTTCTTCTTCTTCTTCTTCTTCTTCTTCTTCTTCTTCTTCTTCTTCTTCTTCTTCTTCTTCTTCTTCTTCTTCTTCTTCTTCTTCTTCTTCTTCTTCTTCTTCTTCTGTGAGCGCCAAATAATACTATGTGTATATATTTATGTATGTATACATATCATCTAATAAGTTCGGATTCATTACCTGGTGGAACATGTCGGAGTCGAGAGTTGTGGTTTTACTCCTCAGATCGTATATCTTCTTTGGCAAAGACATGATGCTATCAGATGTTCTCTGACTGAGACCTGGAAAGGACATTAGAAGATTAATAAAATGTATAATGAGTATGAATCTGTCAACTCATTGGACAAATGGCACCAATACTAAAGAACAAACATGTATAAATAACTACTAAGAAAGCACTTTACAACACAATCTTCTTACCAACTCTATGCTATGAATACCAAACCTGGACAATGACAGAAAAAGAGAAAATAAAAATCACAACATAAATGAGATTCTTGAGAAGAATGCTCAATGTATCAAAAAGAGATAAGATCAGAAATGAAGAAATCAGGACTAAAGTGGGGGTTAAAGCAGCACTAGATTTTATTAGAAAGCACAAGTCAAATGGTTTGGCCATGCAAGTAGGTTACCAGTCAGCAGCATACCACAACAAACAATGATGTACAGACCAGATGGAATCAGAGGAAGAGGCCGACCACGTAAACGTTGGACCGACGGAATAGCAGAGTCCATGGGAATATCGATATATGAAGCCCCTACTCGGGCACTCTCACGAAGTTTATACTTCACCTCGACACCGCAGGGTACAAGAGGAACATGATGAGATGAGAATACCATTATAGCTGAGATAAATTACAAAAACATCTGCATGTAGCAGTAATATTCTGAACTAAATTTTAAATGTATTTGAACCAAAAATGTGAACTTAAATTGCGGTGGACAAATACTTGATTTTAAAAAGTCCACAGTCGTTAAAAATACACCCTGTATAAGAGAACACATATCTATCCTAATCACTGAAGGATATAATTGAGCATTGCCAATAAAGAATAACATTGAGCTTCGTGAAATGACATGTTACAGACAAGCTATTAAAGTATCATATACCACGAAGAGCAATATTAGCTTCATTTGATAAGATCTGAACAAAGAAGGAAACTGGCTCAAAAACAGGTTTATGTCTGAGATTTCAAACTACTTGTTTTTTAAACCCACAATAATGGTTTGGAAAGAACAATGACGGACAATCGGTTCATTTTAAGAACAGGCAGAAATCGAGCATCAACACATTGGGCACAGGCCTTTAAAGGCAAAATATATAATCCTGGAGGACGAGAAAAGATTCAATAATCTTTCTCGGCGGACCATGGTGGGAGTATCGTTCTGCAAAGATCATGGAAATTATGACAGTCACACATAAATACAAAAAACAAACAAAGAATAGACAACATAATTAGTACGTAATGTATATTCATACAGAATGAAGCTATGCGGGTCATTCTGAGATGCATCAGAGACACTCAAGTAGTGTGTATGCGTTACATCCTTGGTCTGCCTACTGTTGCTGGTAGGCACAAGGTGATGCAGGCGAAGGCATACCTCAGAGTAGCTGCAGACACAGATCACCCGTTGCATGAGGCGCTGGACGTAGTTAAGGGTCAGAGACTGATAAGAGGAAAATCATGGATGGCTCAGGCGGAGAATACGATCAGACAGGTGTGCCCCTTGGAGAACATTAGGCGTGGAGAGGAGTGGGTCAGCGTGCCAGCGGAGCAGTCAGACTTGTGCAGAGCTATAATCACATTGAGGCGGGAGTGCAGGGAGTGGCCAGCAGGGGCCACGGAAGTGGAAATTCAGCAACTAATTCAGGAAAATTCTCGCCAGGGTGATGTGATTATCTACACGGATGGGTCGGTGTTGAGAGGTAGGAGAAGTGCCAGGGGGTTCTTGGCAAAAACTAATGGTCGGCGTTTGGTGCAGGAGAGCCTGGCGTATGATGACACTACATCTAGCTTAAGAATGGAGGTGGAGGCGGTCAGTGCAGATTTCCGCTGGATAGAAAACACGATACATACACACATTGTGATTGTAACTGACTCAGAAAGCATGCTGAGAAGGGTGAGAACAGGCAAGCTTCGTGCAGAGTGGCTTGCTTAGCTTCGGAGGTCACGGGTAGCAAGCATCACCTGGATCTTTTCTCCTGGGCATACCGGTGTGCTGGGGAATGAACAGGCGGACAGATTGGCTGGCTCGGCAAAACTTGGTGGAGTATTGATGCATGACAAGGCAGACGTGGTTGGGGCCTTGTGGGAGCACGTGTACACCTCGGAGGATCAAATGGATCACCATAGTCTGGTAAGAATAAGACAGCGAGGTGTGACGAGGGGATCTGGCCGACGCTCGACGCTCAGAGGAAAGGCGAGACGGACATATAAAATATAATCAGATTGCTACTGGAATATTAGTGTTGGAACTCTTCGCTGGCTGCTGAGGATGGGGACGGATCGCGTATGGGAATGTCCCGAATGCTGTGATGTCGGTTCCTAAATCAATCAATTAATCAATCAGTCATATTCTATGGCTTTTGTTTTTACACTTACCCCTTTGAAATGAATTACTTTCAATAACAATAAAAGGCGGTCGTCTCCACACAAAAAATGATGACGTCTTTTGTCGATTATATTAAAAATCTGAAGTCGGAAAATAACATGAAAATAAAAAAAAAAATCAGCTATAGGTGATCAAAACAATGTTTTCCCGTAATGAATTAGTTAGTTAGTTAGTTAGTCGCGGTTCCAACTCCACAGCAACGGTTCATCCCACAATATATATATATATATATCACAAAACGCTCCCCACTGCCCAATATGAAAAGTGGAAAAGACAGGAGTCTCGACAAACAACAGCCCGCACAGATACACTGTGGATAATGCCTCCGCCAGAATGTCAACACAATAGTCCCCCACGAAACATCCAGTTCGTCTCTGATGGAATCGGCAGTCATTTTCCCATCTGGATGTTTCCTAGATGTTCACCCACACAGTCCACGAAAATACAGTTCATCGTCGATAGTAGTGGCAGTCAACAAGAAGCCCAGCAGCCACGCATTTCTGCATAAGGCAAAAACCGGTCAACTCTGGGACATAGCCAGCTGCCATCGCTCTTAACATGCAATCACGTTCCAAAAAACCTCGGGCAGATTCAAAAGCATTTCACACGAAACCCACAGCTCACAGTGTCGCGCCACGCACTCACTCAGTAGCAGGGCGACGGAAAAATCAAGCCTCCTTAGTCGCCTTTTACGACATGCATGGTAGGCTACTGTGTTGCTATTCTTTGCTTCCCTTATGGGCCCCGGCAAAACACAGGAGTCCCGTAATGAATGAGAATAACGAAGACACAAACCATAGATTGTACAATTTATTGCCTGGCAATTTCGCTGCATCTCGTCAGGTACATACAGCAGAAGCCACACAACATAGAGTACAATCAATCAATCAATCAATCAATCATGTGCCATGCCTAATATATATATATATATATAAATATATATATATATATATATATATATATATATATATATATATATATATATATATATATATATATATATACCTATGTATTACAAACTCTTTTTTTAAAACAAAAGAGATGCATAAGGTCACATGGAAACATCCAAGATCCGGCCATTGGCACCAGCTGGACTTCATCATCACACGGAGACAACATCTGAACCATATATCATTGACTCGTAGTTACCACAGTGCTGACTGTGATACGGATCATTCTTTGGTTGTTGCAAGGGTTAGACTGAGACCAAAGAGAATCTACACAGCTAAACACAAATCTAGCCCCAGGATTAATATTATTAACACTCATGATCCTGAAAAGTGCTTTCAGTTTCAACAGCAACTTGAAGACGCTTTCACTGATACACCAGAAAATTGTACAGTAAATGATAAATGGAATAAACTTAAGGAAACTCTTTGTAAAACTGCCGTAAAGGTTTACGGCACTGTGGATCATAAGAGGCAGGACTGGTTTGCGGCCAACAGCGAGACTCTGCAGCCCTTGATTGATAAGAAGAAGAAAGCTCTCTTAAGAAACAAGGAAAGACCAACGCGTAACACTCTGAGTGAGCTAAGGCAAGCTAGGAAGGATGTGCAAAAGGCTGCCAGGCAGTGTGCAAATGATTATTGGATCAAGTTATGTGAGTCCATTCAAATCGCAAGTGATAAGGGAGACATAAGAAGCATGTATGAAGGAATAAAGAAAGCCTGTGGTCCAGTGATCAAAAGAAGTGCACCATTGAAAACCTTGACTAGAGAAGTCATCACTGATAAGAAACAGCAGATGGACAGATGGGTAGAGCACTATTTGGAGCTTTACTCAAGTGAGACCAAACTAGCGGATAATGCCCTCAACGCCATAGAGGCTCTACTAACTCTTGACCACCTGGACACACTTCCCACCATAACAGAAGTTAAGTGTGCTATAAATGAACTTGCATCTGGCAAGGCTCCAGGTAAGGATGGGATTCCAATAGAGGTTATCAGGAGTGGGCAAGACACACTCACTATACAGATCCACCAGCTAATAGAGCTATGCTGGCGTGAAGGACAAGTTCCACAGGATTTCAAAGATTCAAGCATCATAACACTGTACAAGAACAAGGGCGATCGGAGCGACTGCAACAACTATAGGGGTATCTCACTTCTGTGTATTGTTGGAAAAGTATTTGCCAGAATTGTTCTGCGCAGACTTCAAGTCCTAGGAGATCAAGTCTACCCCGAATCACAGTGTGGCTTTCGACAGAACCGGTCTACCACTGATATGATATTCTCATTGCGACAAATGCAAGAAAAATGCCGTGAACAGAATCAACCACTGTTTATTGCCTTCATCGACCTCACAAAGGCATTTGATTTGGTCAGTCGTGAGGGTCTGTTCAAGGCACTAAAGAAGATTGGCTGCCCACCAACTCTTCTGTCCATTGTGGAATCGTTCCACACAGGCATGAAGGGTATAATCAAGTTTGATGGTGCAACTTCTGAAGAATTTGAAATCAAGAGTGGAGTTAAGCAAGGTTGTGTACTAGCTCCCACCCTCTTTGGAATATACTTTTCACTTCTACTGAAATATGCATTTCGTGATCAGGATGGTGGTATATACATTCACTCACGCTCAGATGGCGGCCTCTACAATGCTCAGAGATTGAAGGCTAAGACCAAAATTAGGAGGGTACTGATCAGAGAGTTGCTTTTTGCAGATGATGCTGCAGTTACGACCCACTCTGAGGAAGAATTGCAATGTCTACTATCTGCATTCTCCAATGCTTGTTCTGAATTTGGTTTAACAATTAGCAAAAAGAAGACACAAATTATGTCACAAGGTGCACATGGGGTACCATCAATCTTTATTGACGACGCCGAACTAGAGATAGTAGACCATTTTACATATCTAGGATCGGTGGTAAATAGCAAATTATCCCTAGATCAGGAAATCAACATCCGGATTGGTAAGGCAGCAACAACAATGAACAGGTTAAGAAAAAGAGTCTGGGAGAACAGGAAGCTTACTGCCAAAACAAAAGTCCTTGTCTATCAAGCCTGTGTCCTTAGTACTCTTCTCTATGGCAGTGAAACCTGGACAACTTACTCACACCAAGAGAACAATTTAAACAGCTTTCATATGCGGTGTCTGCGAAGAATTCTTGGTATTAAGTGGCAAGACAAAATCACAAATACTGAAGTATTGGAAAGATCAGGTTGTGTGACAGTTTATTCCATGCTCAGTCTTCGTAGACTTAGATGGATAGGACATCTTAGGCGGATGGATGATGGTAGAATACCAAAGGATATCTTTTTTGGTGAATTACAGATGGGTAAGAGATCTCAGGGTCGGCCTCTACTACGATACAAAGATGTGTGTAAGCGGGACATGATTGATACAGGCATTGATAATGCACATTGGGAGCAAGTCGCCGCTGAACGTGTTGCATGGAGGGCAAATATCAGAAATGGAATAAAGTCAAAGGAGAAAATTATTGCAGAAAAGTCACACACCAAGCGTTTGAGACGTAAGATGGTGCATGATGGTGGAAATGACCACGTGTTCACATGCACCCACTGTGAACGGACATTTACAGCGCAAATTGGCCTTATCAGTCACACTCGCTACCGCCATAGTTAAAAGTTATTATGCCTTTTTAAAGCACAAACTATCGTCTGTCAAGACGGCAAGGTGCCAATGATATATATATATATATATATATATATATATATATATATATATATATATATATATATATATATATATATATATATATATAGAGTATAATATCATACACAAAATAGTCATTTGTTAAAGTTTGCATAAGCTATAATGATTCATCTACATAGGCCAATTTTGTGCAAACAGAAAGACATGAAAGTCAGTTTAAAATTACCATGTTAAACAATTGATATTACTGTGCGAACATGTGTATATTTCAGCTTGAACGATGTATCTAGTTATTTTACTCTATGATGTGTGACTTCTAGCTTGAACGATGTATCTAGTTATTTTACTCTACGTTGTGTGACTTCTAGCTTGAACGATGTATCTAGTTATTTTACTCTATGATGTGTGACTTCTAGCTTGAACGATGTATCTAGTTATTTTACTCTATGTTGTGTGACTTCTAGCTTGAACGATGTATCTAGTTATTTTACTCTATGATGTGTGACTTCTAGCTTGAACGATGTATCTAGTTATTTTACTCTATGATGTGTGACTTCTAGCTTGAACGATGTATCTAGTTATTTTACTCTATGATGTGTGACTTCTAGCTTGAACGATGTGTCTAGTTATTTTATTCTATGATGTGTGACTTCTAGCTTGAACGATGTGTCTAGTTATTTTACTCTATGATGTGTGACTTCTAGCTTGAACGATGTATCTAGTTATTTTACTCTATGATGTGTGACTTCTAGCTTGAACGATGTATCTAGTTATTTTACTCTATGATGTGTGACTTCTAGCTTGAACGATGTATCTAGTTATTTTACTCTATGATGTGTGACTTCTAGCTTGAACGATGTATCTAGTTATTTTACTCTATGATGTGTGACTTCTAGCTTGAACGATGTATCTAGTTATTTTACTCTATGATGTGTGACTTCTAGCTTGAACGATGTATCTAGTTATTTTACTCTATGATGTGTGACTTCTAGCTTGAACGATGTATCTAGTTATTTTACTCTATGATGTGTGACTTCTAGCTTGAACGATGTATCTAGTTATTTTACTCTATGATGTGTGACTTCTAGCTTGAACGATGTATCTAGTTATTTTACTCTGTGATGTGTGACTTCTAGCTTGAACGATGTATCTAGTTATTTTACTCTATGATGTGTGACGTCTGCTGTATGTACCTGACGAGATGCAGATAAATATGCCAGGCAATAAATCGTACAATCAATGGTTTGTGTCTTCGTTATTCAAACTATAGGTGAGTTGTGAGCTAAGAATCAACATCACTGCACTCAGGAAATTCCCATACGCGCACCGTTCCCTCGTTCAACAGCCATCGAATAGTCATGCTACTAATCGTTCCCATCGTTATCTTATTGAAAGTTCTCCCTGTATTGCCTTTCAGTTTTGAGATTCTTTCAGAACCTCTAACGATCCCCCTGAATATCATAATTTCCATATACGGGTTCTCAATCTGTTTCCCCCGCCTGCTTCACCTGGTCCCACAGGTGCCCGACCACCTCTCCATTGTCCATAGCTAATCTACCACCAAGAGGTGCATTCCTTGCCAGCCTATCAACCTGTTCATTCCCCCAAACTCCCGCATGTCCAGAGAACAAATCCATGCTAACGCACAAGTAAGACAAAACAATCAACTGCTGTTGTTTATCTTTGTGATGTTGACAAAGACCACAATCGAAACCTTCGTCCGTATCTGTGTTATTTTCCTCACATTTGTCGATCTTCCTAATCTTCCTTTGCGATTTTATTCAGAGTCCATGGCGAAATGGTATTTATTTTAGTACTATAATTTGGATACCACGAGAAAACTAGGTTTGGAATTGAATTGTAAGAAAACAGAGATCATGGTCGTCTGCAAGAAGAAAGAAATACCCCATTGTAACATCCAAATGAATGAGGATATTCTTTAAAAGGTGAATCGGTATAACTATCTCGGAACAGTCGTAACATCTGATGGAAAAGGCCTTGCTCAGATTAGATCAAGAATTGCCATGACAAAGGTGACCTTCTGCAGAATCGGAAACATACTTACCAACAAGTTGTCAACGGAAGTGAGAAAAAAGAGTGGTGAAATGCTACATAGAACTCATATTGTTGAACGGGCCGGCCTCCGTGGTCTAGCAGTTAACGTCTTTTTCCGTAATCCCATATATTCTCGTTAGTAACGTAACCTGCGCGAGAATAGGTAGCTGTTCTCGCCGCGTTGGTAACTTACGGGGTACGTGAGCCGGTCGCTCAGAAAGCAATGGCAAACTACTGAGCGTAATCTTGCCTAGTACATCAACAGCAGCTGAAAAATGCTGATGTTGACTGCAACATCATGTAAGGGATATGCAAAAAAAAAAATGTTGAATGTGTGTGAAACATGGACAATTAACAGACTATCTTTGAAACATCTAATTGCGGTGGAAATGTTTTTTTTTTATATTTAGAAAAATGAAAAGAATACCATGGACTGACAGATAATGAAATTAGAGAGTCTTTCTTTAGACAAATCAAAAACGGAGATTGATTGGAGAATTAGCGAAGACAGTCAGGATTGTGTGGACATGCTACGAGGAGAAATGGACTTGAGAAAATTTGGTGACATCTGGCGAGCTTGGCGGGAAGAGAGCAAGAGGAAGACATCGGGGTAAATATCTCGATGATTTGGCAGCATGCCATAGGCGGAAAAAGAGCACAGACCTGATTCGAGTCTCTGATGACCGTGTCAGATGGCGAACCATGATCGCCCACACCTATCGGCATGTAACTTGATGATGATGTTAATTTTGATGAAGATGATGTCACTGTGGTTTGTTTTCTTACACCTGAGAATGTGGTTCTGTTGAGATATTGCATAATTACTACATCAATCAGAAATATGATGTCCAACACCTGGCTTGTACTGACGTGTTATGTTAATTACCATGTCTACAAAAATGCCACAGGCCCGAATCTTAGCGTAGTAATTTGAGAAGAAATTCCTACTTGAAAGCTAGTAGAAACAATGAAGATACCCCAGCCGTATAAAGAGAAACGTCTCTTTGTTAAAGGCGAGGCTAGAATAGGTTATGGAAAGAGAGAATGTGCAAGAGGAATGCAACATTACATGTTAATGAAGAGTATCAAGCGATGGACTGGAAGAAGGATGTATGAATGCACCGCCAAGACTCAAGGCAGATTGTTTAGGAGTCTCAACAAAGCCCACTTGTGATGAGGAGATGGCACTTATTGATGACGATGATGATGAATGACGTCATTATCATCAAGATCTGAATCCAAATCTTAAGTTAGTTGCATGTCATTTACAGGAAGTCGTAACCACCCAAGCCATTCAATGGCTTTTTGTGATTGTCTAGGAAATGTCACGTTTTCAAGTTTGCCATTGCATTCTGAACGACCAAAGCTCATACCATTGTGTGACTCAACGCAAAACGACCTGCGCCCAAATTGTCAACATCTGACTTCGTACCCGGTATATCGGAATTGTGAAACTGAGTTCGCTACCCTTTAACATCAGCTGCTGGCTAGTCAAAGCGAGGCAGACCGACAAGAGATTGTCTTTTCTTTTGTCTCGTAAGAGGCGACTAAGGAGGCTATGGTTCCGTCGCCCTGCTACTGAGTGAGTGCGTGGCGCGACACTGTGAGCTGTGAATTTCGCTTGGAATGCTTTTACATCTGTCCGCGGTTTTTCGCGTGAACTGCATGTTCGGAACGATGACGGCCGGCTGTTGCTGGATTGACTGGTTTGCCTTTTCGGTTCACGAGTGCATTTTTCAGGAGACTCCTGGGAGTCGTCGCTGTAGCTACGGAGTTCGTGCTTTGTGCGGCGCTTTCGGTGGGTCGCCCTGCAGAAAGAGACCAAACCATATGAGATAAAACCCCGGTCAATGAAGTCTTTCTGGTGACTGCCGTTTTCATCGACGATAAACTGTATTTTTCGTGGAGGACTTTTGTGTTGGCATTCTGGCGGCGGAATTATGCACAGTGTACCTGTGCGGGCTGTTGGCTTGCCGACACTCCTGTCTATTCCATTGTTCACATGGGGCAGTGAGGAGCATTTTGTGATATTCACTGGCACAGGGACGGAGCAATATGGGGACAACCCGTTGCCGTGAAGTTGGAACCGCGACTAACTAACTAACTAATTGTCTCATGTAAAGAAAAGAGTGCTGAAGTACTAAATAGAACCTATTTTGCTGTTTGGCAGTGAATCTTGGAATGTAAATGAACATATTAGGAAGAACTTGGAAGTAACAGAGATGTGATTTCTGAGACGAATGTTGCGAATTCCTTGGATTGCCAAAGTAACTAACAACGATTGCCTGAAAGAGGTTAAAGAAACTAAGACATTCTATTCAACAATAAGAAAGAGACAGCTTTCTTTGGTCATGTGATGAGAAGAGACGCTTGGAGAATATCGAGACAACTGGAAAGATCGAATGGAAGAGAAGCAGAGACAAACCAAGAGAAATGATGCTGGATGGATTGAGACTGTGGCAAGGAGGAATATCATATGCAGAGATGATTCAGAAAACTAAAGACCGAGATCTGTGGAGAGACATGAACGCCTACGCCAGCTGGCAAATTGGCATTTAGTGATGATGATTCTCCGATCCTGATTTGTTTGTTTGTTAATGAGTGCCTGCCAACATTTCTTGTGCATTCAGTTCTTACAATGGGATCAATGATTTCTCCTACATGTACATTGTTATGGAGACATTTCTGGAATTTGTTTCGTATACTTACAGTTTTGTTGTGAATTTGTATATCCTCTTCGTCATCGTTCTTAGGGTAGTTACGAAAAAATATCTATTACTTACAATCCATCATGTTCCATGCCGGTAAGCGTGGGCGGTCATGTTCTGCCATCTCACTCGATCACCAGAGTCGTGGATCAGCTCTGTGTTCCTGTCTCGACCATGCCACCAGGCCAAGCCATCCAAGTATTTGCTTCTAGGTCTTCCCCTTGGTCTCTTCCCTTCGATCTTGCCAGTTGTCACCAAGTTCTCCAATTCATTTCTTCTCATAACATGCCCAAAACATTTTGACTGTCTACGTCTAATGACTCTAAGCAGTTTACGATCTTCATTTATTTCTTGAAGGACTTGTTCGTTGGTTTTTCTATCTGCCCATGGTATTTTTTGCATTTTCCTCAGAAACCACATTTCCACAGCCATTAGCTGTTTTTCAGCTTGACTGCTTATTGTCCAAGCTTCACATCCATACAAAAGTATAGGTTCTATGTAGCATCTCAACACTCTTTTTCTCGTTTCAATTGATATCTTTTTGTTGGTCAGTATGTTTTTCATCTTGCTAAAGGCTACCTTCGCAATGGCAATTCTTATTCTAATCTCTTCAAGACATCTCCCATCAGATGTTATGACTGTGCCGAGATAACAGTATCGATTCACTTATTTAAGAATATGCCCATCTACTCGTATATCACATTGTGGTATTTCCTTCTTCCTAGTGACGACCATAATCTGTGTCTTTTTACTATTTAATTCTAACCCTAGTTGTTCACTGTGTGCAACAACCGCATCTACTAAATTTTGCAGGTCTTGTTCATTGTCTCCAATCAAGACTGTATCATCTGCATATCTAATGTTATTGATGTATCGTCCCCCAATGTTGTTTCCTTCCATATCTTCTATATTTCTAAATATATATTCACTGTACAGAGAAAAAAGATCTGGAGACATTACACACCCCAGTCTCACACCTCTTTTAATAGGCTGATATTGACCTACATCGTTATCAATTCTTATGGCAGCTTGTTGTTTCCAATATATTTTCTTTACATGTCTAAGGTCCTTTCCATCAATTTGTAGATCTTCAAGCAACCTTATCATGTCAACATGTCTCACTTTATCGAAAGCCTTTGTGTAGTCAATAAAGCAAAGATTTAGATCTTTGTTTACTTCTATAGATCGTTCAATTACTGTTCTCGGTATATATACAGCATTTACTGTGCCCTTGCCTTCTACAAACCCACATTATTCTTCTCCTATTTCGGGTTGTATTTTCTTCCTAGCTCTTTGCATGATAATTTTCAGCAGAATCTTCGTGATGTGGCTCATTATATTAATTGTTCTATGTTGATCGCATTCCAAGGCTCCTGATTTCTTCCGGATTGCAATATATATATATATATATATATATATATATATATATATATATATATATATATATATATATATATATATATATATTGTCAGAGTCCTAACTACTGGCTCCGTCTAGTTCACTGGACTTAGACAGGCAAATTACAACATCTATGTAACATACACTAATAACACATGAATGCAATCGGAAACTGGCAGGAGCTACCTCCTGAACAATCATTTATTACAATATGTTACAGGCTGACAACATGGTCGCACTTCACGCTCAAACACTCGTTCAACACCAACACGCGCTAGCTCACAATGGCGATCTTTACACTCTCGCCCGCATGATCATTCACTATCACAACTTCACATCATCCCGCACATATCACAGTTCGCACATTCCTCGAATATCACTACACAACGTTCATCTCCATCTATGCGTCACAATACACTATCGTTCTATCGTTCTATCGCTCTCTCGATCTCCACACGTCCGTCTCTATTCGCTGCCGCACACACACTCACTCTCTCTCCTCGTTGACCTTCCCACATCACGTGGCTCTGTTCACGGGCTTCTTGCCTGACCGTCCGCTAGCCAAGCCGTGGTGTCTCTTACTGCCCCTTGACCTCAACTATGCTTACACTGACTCTCGCTTACATACCGGCACTTACATTCTTCCTTACACATGTCATATAAGACCATGACATTCTCCCCCCCCCACACAACCAATGTGGCACTTACTCTTGGGAATGTGACACATTCTGTAGTTGTTACTGTTTGTTCCTCTTTCTAACCTTGTCAGGGGATTATATGGTAATAAGTACGCGCTTGCGTCCCTTTTTGCTTTGATCTTTTCCGAGATTAACTTCAAACATTGTTCTCTCTTTTTCAGTATTGAGGTTTCTCTCAAGGTTTTGTCGTGGTCTAACAAATGTTCTGGTTGGGTCTACTTGTCATACCTCGTTATATTATTCAACCACCACTCCGTGACATTACATTCTGTTCATATTTCTCAATCGATTGTCTGTGCATTTTCATCTCATAGTTATTGTGGCTATGCTGGTTTAAGGATTCTCCATTGGTTTACGCCTCAAATAAGGCTACAACTTCCTCTTACAGCATTCTTAAATTTTCTCTCTATTCAGACGTGGTTACCCTCGTCTCTATTTAATGCACACTAGTCGATTCTTTATGAGCACGCTATGTCAATGTTGTGGTCATGGTCCGAATATACTTCATGTATGCCATAGTCCCCCTTACCTCATCTTATGTCGGACCATGGGTTGTTTCCCTTTGTGAGCACACCTCGTTTACTGTTATGGAGATTTGTTATCAATCTCTTTGGTTAGCATCACCCTGTTGGTATGTTCCGTCTTGTTACCATATTCTGATGTTAATTCTATATCACTATTGCTAAGCGTCATTCGTCGGGCTATCCAGCATACGTGAAGGCAAGTTTAGTAACATTCGCGCATTGGGATTGCCAGGCGTTGATTCTCAGCATTACAACTTATTCTATTCGTCACTATACTTACGCTCATATGTACATATCACATTATAACAATACAAAGTATTATAATAATAAAATTAGACATTGGATGTCATACAGTTAACACATCTACAATAAAATATACATCATCGATGCCTTTATGCACATATAGGAAACTGTTCTTGTCCTGTGAAAGTTATGCACACGGAATTAAATTAACAGTGTTCAATGTTCATTTCCGTGCTGGAATGTTTGGCATGTCTTCTTTCTCACCCGATTATTGACGTCTTCTGCAAATCATGATATTGTCCTTCCTTCTGTATAGTATTTAAGACTGCACCACATTTGGATAATTTATAAATACATAGTTCTATAAAATTACTGGAATTCACACGTATAAAATGAGAAATAATTTTGAGTGTGGCCATGGTGCGTCTGTCTGTGACTGTCTTTGCCATAGTTTGTAGGTTGGCATCTGGTTCATTAAACTGATCAATGGAAATGACTGTCTGTGTTGTGACGTCCTTGTTGTTGTTGGTCGATTTCAAAAGGTAGATTCTGTAGATACTCGTTTGAAACAAAGTCAATATGGGTAAAGCTTACTTGAAATCACACGGTGAGTCTTACTGTTCCAGCGATGACACTTTTCACGTTGAAGGACCTTTTATGTTGGTCTATACAATGAAGTGTGCTAGTATCATAGCGCTGGAGTCGTACAGCAGACAAGGCAACTCTGGAGTTACTCGATCTACGGATATAAAGTGGGTTACGTTTAACATTTTCCGAAGGGTGGGGATTTTCAAATTTCATGTTGAGATCATTTTGAGTGCTATCTCCAAACCTGCACTCGTATATGTGTGTATACATTCAATAGTTCAAATAATAATAATACACCATGTATAGTTTTGAAATGTAATCGTGCATGTTTGTATGCTTTTCTGCAATTTGTGTGTATTTCCCAAAATATGTAGAGTAATTTGTTGCTGATTTTGGTCAGTAATTCCACCGACTGATGATTTACATTGTTCAGCATAAGTATGTGTCTGAGTTGATTTGACATAGAATTTATCAGTGGTAACAACAAACTTTGGTTCAACAGTAATGACATAAGTAACAAAGTTAGCTGTTTTGTCATGAGTAATATCATTTGTGTTGCGTCATGATGCTGTGTGAATAAAACTGTTAGTGACGTCAGTTGTTTTGTATTTACAATGAGTAGTGCGAGTATAACCATCCACTGTGTGCACTTGGGCATGTATGTAGTTAACAGGGGGTACAGGAGGTATAGTATGTACCATGATGATTTGTGCTCTTTCCTCGCTCTTGTGAAATGCTTGTTTTCTACACCTTTTTCTTCTTTTGAGATGGTAATCAAGTTGGTATGGTGTGATACTTTGGTCTGTTCATCATGTTGTTGTATGATGAGTGGTGTAGTTAAGGCAGTGCTTGTTGTGGTGTTAACTTTCTGCCCTGTGTGAGTTTTGGACTCTGTGTAGTCTGTCACATTTAATACATTTCCAATTAATAAATCACAACATGGATTGTCTAATAAAGCACAAGTTACTCTGCCTGATAGAAAAGGTGATTTTATATTGGCCCATGCCATAGGATATTTCTCTACTGTCCCTGAAACAGTTCTGCAATAGATGTACTCATCTAGGTAGTCTTTAGGATCAGCTAGGGTCTTCCGAAGACCGATAAGACAGGACCCTGTGTCGCGTACACATGTGCATACTGTATCATTGATGTATCCTTCATGGAATGTTAGTTTTCCTAACGACAGTTTTGAGGTTTTGTTCATTTCCTCACTTTCTTGTTGAGTATTGCCCTCTTTACATAAGGAATGAGGCTGAGTGATGTTAACAACATTATTGAAATATGGTACAAAGTCTGATGGGTAAAACTCAGCTTGATCTGAATTTGCAGTGTTTGGTCTTGTGTTCGTCTCAGTGATGTTTACTTTTTCTAAGTTCTTTGCTGGAATGTCTGTTGTAATGTTTATGGCTGCATTTGCTTTTGCTTTCTGTATTCTTTTTACACCTTCACATTAAAAACGTCTATGGCCATAAGCAAGGCAAAAATGACATTTTGTTCTATATTTTCTTTGATTTACCTTCCCCAGTTTTTGTGCTATTATAGTATTTAGGTATTCTTGATAAGTGGGATTCTTATCGCATATTCCATTTTCTGTATGTGGAGTGCTACAATGTTTGCACAGTACTGGTTTTGTTTTCTGTGGTTTGTTTTGACAATCTGTGGATGCAGATGCCGTTGCTTTCACAGTACTTTTCTGCTGAGTGTTCTTAACCAGGTTTATACTTTGGTTGTAATATTCGCGGCATTTCTCTAGTAAATTTTTGATAGGCTCTTTGTTATGTTCTTCTAAATATTTTCCGCATTCGGCTGGTAGTGTTGCTTTTAGTTTTTCTATTAGCAAGAAATTTATGACTCCTTGATTGTTGTCTGAATGTTTAATTACCATTATTAGTTTTCTGAAAGATTCTTCTAATTCACTTATATACTGGGTGAATGACTTGTCTGTGGCTGGTTTCACATTTTGTATTTCTACGTTTAGAGTCTCACAAGAGGTTGGATAGTGTTTTAATATGTTTGTCTTATGATATTCATAGTTTGTACTTGACATATCTGGTATGAACTCTTGTAGTTTTTTATTTTTCATTGGTACGTATGTGTTGTACCATGCATACCAAAAATCTTTTGGGATTTTGTAGTCTTGCATTTTCTTTTCAAATTTCTGTAGCCAATCACGTATTAACTCAGGTTGTCTATTACAATTTGTTTTGTCTTGTGCATGTGTACCCCCGAAAAAGTCATGCACATTTCTGTAATGTTTTGTGCCCCACAACTGTAATTGGTATTCCTCCTCCGACATTTTCTGTTAATTAATATTTAAATGTCCAAATGATGATATCTCTTCAAGCAAATCAAAGAATGCAGATTTGGGTACTTAGCAATCAAAATCAATCAACTTATCTTTATCTGCTGACTACTCGAACGCTTGATGTACAGGAACGTGATTCTCGTGCTGGTTACCGCTGACCTGGTCTGGTTACGTCGGTCGCTGTGTAGAACTGAAACCTGCTGTGGAAAGAAATGATGTTATTTTCGTTCTAACTTTGTTAACAAATCTCCGATTTATACAAAATTATGAACTGATCTTCTTCTTTTCAAAAGTAGCGTTCTTTTATGCAATTTACATGGGAATGCGGTTCATGTGAACTTCTGACACCATTATACCTGTCAGAGTCCTAACTACTGGCTCCGTCTAGTTCACTGGACTTAGACAGGCAAATTACAACATCTACGTAACATACACTAATAACACATGAATGCAATCGGAAACTGGCAGGAGCTACCTCCTGAACAATCATTTATTACAATATGTTACAGGCTGACAACATGGTCGCACTTCACGCTCAAACACTCGTTCAACACCAACACGCGCTAGCTCACAATGGCGATCTTTACACTCTCGCCCGCATGATCATTCACTATCACAACTTCACATCATCCCGCACATATCACAGTTCGCACATTCCTCGAATATCACTACACAACGTTCATCTCCATCTATGCGTCACAATACACTATCGTTCTATCGTTCTATCGCTCTCTCGATCTCCACACGTCCGTCTCTATTCGCTGCCGCACACACACCCACTCTCTCTCCTCGTTGACCTTCCCACATCACGTGGCTCTGTTCACGGGCTTCTTGCCTGACCGTCCGCTAGCCAAGCCGTGGTGTCTCTTACTGCCCCTTGACCTCAGCTATGCTTACACTGACTCTCGCTTATATACCGGCACTTACATTCTTCCTTACACATGTCATATAAGACCATGACATATATATATATATCTTCTTCTTCAGCGTTCCGAGCCATTGAGGTTCTTTGCTGCAAATACAATCCGTCTCCATTCGTCTCTCTGGTGGACCTTCTCTTGCCAGTCGTTGATTCCAAGTGCTTGTAGGTCTGTACATGTATTATCTCTCCACCGCCTTCTTGGTCTACCTCGGGGTCTACGGTCATTTATTTCCTGAGTGTAAGCGAGTTTTGTTTCCCTATTATCTTCCATTCTTTCTATATGCCCCAGCCATTGTAGTCTATTAGCCTTCATGATACCAGTGATTAGCGGGGACTTAAACAGATCATAAATGTCTTTGTTACTTCTTCTTTTCCACTCTCCACTTTGTGTATCCCTAATGGGTCCAAAGATGCGTCTTAAAATTTTGTTCTCAAAGGTTTGTAACAAGCCTTCGTCTCCTTTCGTTGTACTCCAGGTTTCAGAGCCATACAGCACAACTGGTCTGATCAGTGTTTTGTATATTGTGATTTTGGTGTTACGAGATAGCGCCTTTGATTTTAGTAGATGTTGTAGTGCATAGTATATCTTATTTCCAGAGTTGATTCTAATTTGTATTTCTTCCCTTATGATGTTGGAGCAGTTGAAGATCGTACCCAGGTATTTGTATGTTTCCGTTCTTTTAATGGTCATATTATCTATTTGTATGTGGCCAGAGTTTCTAGCCATTCCGTCTCTTGAAATTACCATATATTCTGTCTTATCTTGGTTGATAACCAGCCCCATCTGTTGGGCTTTTTCCTTTAAGTGAGTCAATATTTCCAATGTCTTTTGTTCACTTTGCCCTATAATATCTATATCATCTGCATAACCAAGCAGCTTGGATGTTCCTCCAATATCACATTCCTCCTTTACCTTCCTTACAACTTTCTCTAGAGCCAGATTGAAGAGTAGCGGCGATAGTGCATTACCCTGTTTCAAGCCAGATGTTATTTGGAAGGGGTCTGATTTCCTGCCTTTATATGTTACTATATTATAAGTATCTTCCATGCATAGTCTGGTCATGTTGATTAACTTCCTTGGTATTCCAAATTCCTGCATAGCATTCCATAGACTATTCCTATGGACACTATCATAAGCCTTTTTAAAATCCACAAAAATGTTATGGAGATCTCTTTTATATTCCCAATGTTTCTCGGCTATTTGTCGTAAGATAAATATCTGATCTATTGTTGATCTGTTTTGTCTAAAACCCGCCTGGTAGTCACCTAATATGTCTTCTGAATATGGTTTTAGTCTATTTAGTAATACTGCGGATAGTATCTTATAGCTTGTGGACAGTAGTGATATTCCTCTATAATTTCCACATTGGAACTTGTCTCCTTTCTTAAAGATAGGTATCAATAATGACTCTTTCCAGTCATGGGGTAATTCTTCTGTCCTCCAGATTTTTATTATTAGTTCGTATAGCTTTAGATGTAATGCATGGCCACCTGCCTTTATAAATTCAGCAGCAATTCCATCAGTCCCAGTTGCCTTATTGTTTTTAAGTCGTGTGATTACATATAGGATTTCTTCAAATGTAGGTTCTTCAATTTGTGGTTCGCATGTTAGAACCTCTTCCTGTGAGAAAATGTTACTTGGAGCTTCACAATTTAGTAATTCAATAAAATATTCTTTCCATGTGTTGCACATTTCCTCATTGGTATTTATCATATTCCCATTTTTGTCTTTTAAACCATATGTGTTTTGTTGGTGCCCTCGTTTCATTGACTTCAGTTCTTTAAAAAATTTTCTGGATTCATTTTTCTGGTGATTAGTTTCCATATCTTTGATTATATTACTCATATATTCTCGCTTCTGCTGTCTGACTATTTTTGTAGCCCCTTTACATTCATTTCTATAATGCTCTTCCTTTTGGATGTTATTGATGTCATTTAACCATACATGTCTGGCATTCTTCTTCCTAATGACTGCTTCTTCACATTTTTGATTGAACCATCTGTTCTTTCTATGCGTGGTTAACACACCGAGACATTCTTCTGCGGTAGACTGAATTGTATTCTTGATGTTCAACCAAGTTTGGTCAATGCTTTCCTCCAAAGGGTTTTGCAGAGTTTCAAGTTTACATTTTATTTCATCTGTAAATTTCTCTTTGAGTGTAATGTCTTGCAGTTTTTCTCTGTTATATGTTGGGTGTAATCTTTGTAATTTAGTATAGAAAGCTCTCTTAAGTTTTATTTTAAATTTTGCTCCAACGAGGAAGTGGTCACTGTGGCACTCAGCTCCTCTATAACTTCTGACTTGCTGTATGTTTGATGCATTTCTGTTGTTAATTAAAATGTGATCTATTTGATTATAGGTTCTCTTGTCACATGATTTCCAAGTTTGTTTGTGTATATCCTTTCTTTGTAGTCTGGTACTGCTAACCTGCAGTCCTTTGGCTTCTGCCAGGTTGATGACTCTCCATCCATTATCATTTGAAGTTGTATGTAGGCTTTCCATACCGGCCACTTTTTTATTAGTTTGCTCTCTACCTATTTTTGCATTGAAGTCTCCCAGCACAATCAGGATGTCCTGTTTGGGGGTTTCTTCTATGACATCTTCCAGATCATTATAAAAGTCTTCTTTAATATCATCTTCTTTCTCTTCAGTAGGTGCATGTACATTAATCATCGTTATATTTTTCCATTTACCTTTTATTCGTAATTTACTAATCCTGTCATTAAAAGCTTTAAAGTTTAAAACGTTCCCCCATAACTCTTTTTTGATGACAAATCCTGTTCCTAATTCATGTTTATTTTGGGTGTTTCCTCCATATATTATAATTATTCCATTTTGCTCTAAAGTACCCTCTCCTGGCCACCTTATTTCTTGAATTGCTGTTATATCCATTTGATATTCAATCAGCTCCCGGGTTAGTTCTTCGGCCGCTCCAGCTCGATATAGTGTCCGTACATTCCATGTTCCAAATCTCAAAAGTCCTTTAACGTTCCAAGGTCGTTGTCCAGATAAGTCAGTCCGATATCGAGGCTCATGTATTTGTTTCGTAACAAAGAAAGGTTTTTACAAAGGTGGGGATGTTAACCCCACGCTTCAACCCCCAACCTGGAGGACCAGGGTGTTTCTCTTTGTCTGTTCTCTATCCTTTGACCTGTCCGGCTTGGGAGGCCCTGCTGGTAGCTACGCTACCGCCGGCATAGCTCTCAGGGTCATTGAGAAACTCAAGCTCCCCCACCACGACAAGGTGGAAACACCATCGGGGGAGATATATATATATATATCATTGGCACCTTGCCGTCTTGACAGACGATAGTTTGTGCTTTAAAAAGACATGATAACTATCACCCATGGCGGTAGTGAATGTGACTGTTACGGCCAATTCGCGCTGTAAATGTTCGTCCACAGTGGGTCATGTGAACACGTGGTCATTTCCACCATCATGCACCATCTTACGTCTCACACGCTCGGTGTGTGACTTATCTGAAATAATTTTCTCCTTTGTCTTTATCCATTTCTGATGTTTGCTCTCCATGCAACACATTCAGCAGCGACTTGCTCTCAATGTGCGTTATCAATGCCTGTATCAATCATGCCCCGCTTACACACATCTTTGTATCGTAGTAGTCGCCGACCCTGAGATCTATTACCCATCTGTAATTCATCAAAAATGATGTCCTTTGGTATTCTACCACAAGATGGCGACGGACGGTCGTGTTGTTTTGTGTTCGTTAACTTTTTCGCGTAGGGGATGGATTTATTCATCTCTTGCGTGTAATTGGTGTGCCAGGATGTAAAACCAGGAGTTTCTACTCAAGATCTGCGCGGGTGCTACGGAGTTCGTGCATCGAGCGAAGCCATCCTTGAGTGAATTTTCAGCAGCGTGTGTGGTTCTCAGCAGTCTGTGTTTACGTTTTTTCAACATGGCGGAACAACGTGTGTTCTCCGAGCGGTCAGCAGTCAACATAACGAAGCGGCGTGGTAGCCGCGCAGGGAGAAAGAAGCAAGGTAAGCGCGGTGGTTTGAGACGTTTTAGACTCAAGTGTCACCGTCTATGACTCAGGAACATCCGTATTCTATATTGGAACTGTGCCAGTGTAAAACAACGGGGCTCTATTTTAGAAACCCTAGTTTAAAGGAACGACATTGTAGCACTCCAGGAGACGAGACTGGGCGATCAGCTACTCCGAATTGCCGGCTTCAAATGTTTCTACAACAGACGACATCTGGGAACGGCGATTCTCGTTCGCGACAGCATGGTGGCCTCAGAGCTAGACATGTCCAGTTGGGACAGTGACGATATACAAATACAGGCGTTGAGAGTTCATTCCAGTATACCATTCGTGTTGGTTAATGTTTATGCCCGCAATGCGAGTGTGGACGCCCAGAAGTGGCAGTGCTTAAGTGGCATATTAGGCCACGAGAGAAATGTTATTTTCTGTGGTGACTTCAACGCTAAAGGCAGATCATGGGGAAACACTTCCTCCAATACACAAGGGGAGGAGCTCGAGACTGCACTGGAAACCATCGACCTGGTTTGTATCAACAGTGGCTGTGTCACCAGGACAGCAAGCCGTCCAGGCGATGAGGACAGTGCTATTGATCTGGCGCTAGTTTCACCTTCACTCACTACAGTGTGTAGATGGGGTGTCCTAGGACACAATGGCAGCGACCACCACCCTTGCAGCATATTGGTGGAGAAAGGCAGAACCAGGCAGTACAAGGTAAAGGTAAAGACGTTCCAGTATGACTGTACAGGGCAAGATGTGGTGAGTAAAATAAGACCTGACAAGCGCAGAACGTTTCAGGGCAGGAAAAAAATCTGCGAGCAGCCACCATGGTGGAGTTTCGAGGTGGAGAAGGCTTGGGTGGATAAGCGTAGTGCTGTAAGGAGATGGCAAAATGCCAAGAAGAACAGAGCTGGTCATCCTAGTCCCTGCTTGCACTTAGAAAGAGAGATGCACACAAAAGTAAGCTATTTCAAAAAACTGGTCAAGGTGGTTAAAAGCGAAAAATGGGCAGAGGTGTGTCAAAGAGTAAGCACAGACAAGTCACTGAAATTGTTCTGGCGACTACATAAAAGCATGAGTGGTGTAGTCAAGAATAAGAGCATTTCTGACTTCCAAGGTGCTGACCTCATCTGGCAGAGGACTGACGAGGACAAAGGCAAAGCCCTCTTTGAACGCTACCTTGAGCAGAGCAACCAGACAGACATGGGAGGCCGAAATCTGGCCAAGGAGGTCACCTCAGACATATGCAAGGCCCAGAACACTTCGGATGAAGACACAGTGACAGTGAAAGAAATCAAGGCTGTGCTTCGACGATCAAAAAACAGTGCTCCAGGTCCTGATGGCATAAGATACGACGACATAAATAGGTGTACCGACAATGAGCTAGAGAAACTAGCAGACATGTACAACAACAATATAGGGAGTGCTAGCATCAAGGAGGAATGGTTACACAGCTATCTGATTCCCTTGCCGAAGCCTGACAAAGACCACAAAAAAATTCAGGGATAAATCAAATCAAATCAACTTTATTAGGGTCACAAATTGGGCGCGCAGGCCCGTCTTACATTCGGCCCTTCCAATCACTCGTCTTTCGTTCATCAAGAGCATTATACATTTACATAGGAAGAAAAATAAACATTGTGAAATGAATGTTGTAAACATAAACAAGGCTAATTACCATGTTATGAAGCCCATCTTCCACCTATCCATACATCACCCCACCCACACAACACCCCCACCTACCCACACACACGCGCACCAAGGGACACATACACACCCCCACCTACCGACACACACGCACACCAAGGGACACATACATACCCCACCAACCGACCCATCCCCCTCCCGCACATCCCCCACCCACACACACTGCCCTCACCTGATCCCCCAACCAAAACACACTCGCCACCCACAAACATTCCCCCACCAACCCACACATACCACGCCCATCCACATCCTACCCCACACATCCTCTCCCCACCCACACCTCAAACCACCCATCCCCCAGCCACATCTCCATCGACAACATATTCCCCACCCACACACACAATCCCCCACCAACCCACACATCGCACATCCACTCACACATCCCCAAACCATACACACACATCCCCACCAACTGACATGTCCCTACCCCCCCCCCCCCCCCCCCACACACACACATCTCCCTAACCACCCATACATCCCCAATCCACTCACACACACCCCACCACCCACACATACAACTTCCACCCACCCACGCCTTAACCTAATCCCCCACCACACAATCCCCCACCCGCACATCGCATACACCCCCTACCACGCACTATTCCCAACCCACGCACCACACACACACATATCCCTCACCAACACATCCCCACTTACACACCACACACATATCCCCCACCCAGATACCACACAATATTCCCACCCACACCCACACAGATACCCTTACCCATCCACCCAACATACCCCCACTCACACACCACAAAAATCCCCCACCCACACACATACCTCACCCACACAATATCACCAACCAACACACCACACACCTCTCCCCACCCACACACGCATTCCCTACCCGTCCACCAACACACTCTCTCTCACGCATACATCCTCCACTTCGCACCCACACACCCCCACCCACCCCAACCAAACATCTCTCGATCACAATACCCCTACCCCCACACACATCCTCCACCCACTCACTCATCCAACCCCGACACATACAACTCCCTCACCCACCTACACATCCCTAAGCCACTCACACACCCCCACCCACACACACATCTCCCACCCACACTCCCCCACATACTTCCTCCAACCACCACAATCCCCTGCTCACCCACACATATACCCCACCCATACGCACATTCCCCGCACCCATCCCCCACACCACACACTATCCTCCACCCATACCACCACAAACATACCCTCCACTCACACATCATTCACACATCCCCCACCAACACACCGCACACATATCTCAAACCCACACACCATACACTTCTCCCCACCCGCCCTTCCATCCCAAATCCACCCAACACAATCCCCTACCCACACAACCTCGCCTCCCACACATACTTCCTCAAACCATCCACACATCTCCACCCACATAAACACACATCCCCTGCATCCGTCCCATACACATATCCTCCACCCATACACACACCCCCCATACCCATTCCAACACCCCTACTTTCACCCCCACACATCCATCCACACATCCCACCAACACCCACAAATACCACTACCCACCAAAACCCACACACCCCAACCCATCCAAATGCATACCCCCACCCACACACACCCCACCCACACATATCCCCACACTCACACACATCCTCCACATACACTCACACTTCCTCACATCTAGACACATACAAAATGTCTCACGTTAGTATTGAAACTAGTATGAACAAACTCCCACACTTTACTCACACACATACACTGACACTTGTCATGAGCAGTCTCATAAAAATGTTAAACATGGAGAAAAATGTGTACATAAAATGTATGTGACGTAAAAATAGTGATGCTCTCTCTCTCTCTCTCTCTCTCTCTCTCTCTCTCTCTCTCTCTCTCTCTCGCTCTCTCTCTCTCTCTCTCTCATTCTCTCTCACACACACACACACACACACACATTCACTCTCACGCTCACACATTCACTCTTCCGCTCATTCATTCACTCTCACGCATTCACTCTCCCGCTCATTCACTCTCACGCTCACTCATTCACTCTCACGCTCACTCATTCACTCTCCCGCTCATTCATTCACTCTCCCGCTCACTCATTCACTCTCACGCTCACTCATTCACTCTCACGCTCACTCATTCACTCTCCCGCTCACTCATTCACTTTCCCGTTCACTCATTCACTCTCCCGCTCACTCATTCACTCTCCCGCTCACTCATTCACTCTCCCGCTCACTCATTCACTCTCACGCTCACTCGTTCTGTCTCTCATTCACACTCACTGACTCACTCACTCAAACTACAGTAATGAACATGAGTTTATATTATGCATGATAAAATCAAATGGTATTTAACTGATAATATGACAGATGAGAATACACAAACATATGGATTCGCGTGTTACATAACATGCGTGTTACATGACATGCATCTGCTCAGCTCTCTCTCTCTCTCTCTCTCTCTCTCTCTCTCTCTCTATTCTTTCATATACACACACTCACACGCATGCGCGCGCTCACACACACACACACACTAACACATCAACTCTCCCACTGTCTCACTCTCTAACACACAATCCTTCACACACACACACTCACTCTCTCAATCACACTCTCTCACACATACACATACACATGAACGCATGCACATGAACGCATGTACGCACGCATACACTCCCTCACTCACTCTCACACATACACGTACGAATACATGCACTGACACATTCCCCCACCATTTCTCGCGCAATCACTCTCTCCACACACACGCATGCACGTGCGCACTCACGCATTCACTCTCTCCCTCTCACTGACACCCACTTTCTCTCTCTCTCTCTCTCTCTCTCTCTCTCTCTCTCTCTCTCTCTCTCTCTCTCTCTCTCCCACACGCACACACATATATAGTGAACAATTATAGTTAAACAATTATAATGAACAATTATAATGAACAATTATACCAGTAAATGAATTATGGTGGCATATAGTCGGTATGGATTAAGTATTGAAAGAGTTTTCGGTTAACTGTGTAGGGACTCATTGGAGTTTTCAGATCTGGAGGCAGATCATTCCATAAGTGAGCACCAGAATAGGCGAAACATGTTTTGTATAGGTCCAATCTAGGCTTTGAGACATGTAACAAATTTAGGCGCTTGCTGTTCATTGCATTAGATTGAATCAGCGGCAGAAGATACTCTGGGGTATTTTGAGATATAATTTTATTCACTAATTTGGCTTTGTTGAAAAGGAAGCGCTTTTGAAGTGGTAGAAGTCTTAGATGACTGTACAAATTATTACTTTCAACGTGCTTTATGTCAGAAACCAGACGAATAGCGCGGTTTTGTAGAGAACATAGTCGTTTTAAATTAGATTTAGGGCAACCATCCCAAACTGTGGAACAGTAATCGAGATGTGATTGGATATAGCATGTATAGAATATTTTTCGTGTGCTTTCGTCCAGGAAGTGCTGAATTTTAGCAAGTTGGTAAACTTTTTGTGCTATTTTCTTGGTAAGAGCGTGAACATGAGAGCTCCAGTTCAAATGGCTGTCTATTAAAAGCCCTAGTGTTTTATGTTCAGTCACATTAACTATAGGTAACGTGCCCATGCGGAGTTCGAGCGGTGATCCAGTTATGGCTAGTGTCTGTAGTTTTTGTCTGGTCGTTATTAGCATGGATTTGGTTTTGTCGATGTTAATTTGCATGCGGTTTTCATTGATCCATCTAGTAAGATTATCAAGTTCCTTTTGTAAAGAATTCTCTAATTCACTACGGTTTTCTTGACTAGTATATATAGTACAGTCGTCTGCGAATAGATCACAAGTTGCATTGATATATAAAGGAAGATCATTAATATAAACTGCAAAAAGCAGCGGACCTAGTATTGAGCCCTGAGGCACACCAATATTAAGCTGTGTGGGTCTTAGGAAGATCATTAATATAAACTGCAAAAAGCAGCGGACCTAGTATTGAGCCCTGAGGCACACCAATATTAAGCTGTGTGGGTCTTGATAGATAGTTGTTGAAGGACACGACTTGTTGCCTGTCGGATAGAAATGACGTAATTATGTTCACCATGTTGGTGCTTGTCTTCATTTGCTTTAGTTTTCTAATTAAAATATCGTGATCTACCATATCAAAAGCTTTTTTAAAGTCTACAAACACCGCTCCACAAATTCTACCGTTGTTGATGTTTAAGTGTCAGTTATCGGTCATTTTTGTTAGAGCACTATGGCAAGAATATTTAGGTCGAAACCCAGATTGACTGTTAATTATTAGATCATTGTTAATTAAATGGTGTAACGTTATTTTATGAATGTGTTTTTCTAGTGGTTTTGATAGCGACGATAGTAAGGAAATAGGTCTATAATTACCCAAAACGCTATTATCGATTGAGCCATTTTTAATAAGCGGAAACACTTTAGCAATTTTAAATGCAGATGGAAAGTAGTTTTTGGCCAGGCACTGGTTATATATGAACGTTAAGGACTCGCTAATGACTGGTGCAGCACAACGAAGAATTCTATTACTGATACCATCTAGGCCGTGTGAGTTTGTTGATTTGAGGTTCAAGAGATATTTATAAACGTCTGCAACAGACATTAAAGGAATCTCAGCGGGAATATTTCTGGCGCACTTCTCCTCACAGAATGATGCCAGTGAACTTAAATTACACGATGAGTCTGGTATTGAAGACTTTAGATTCTCTATTTCTGATTGAAAGAACCAACTGAATTCATCTCATGTTATAGAATCTGGTATTGCTGATTCTGTAGGCCGTTTCCTATTGGTTAGCAAGTTAATAGCCTTCCATATATTTGTACTGTTTGAATTATCTACAATCAAGTTTTTAAAATGATCTTTTTTTTATCCTACGAATTTCATATTTAACTTTATTCCTTAGTCTGCGGTAATTGATGAAGTCTTTATTTTTGTGTGCTGTATCTCGCTCTCTCATGATTTCCAGCACTTCTCTAGTGACCCATGGGGATTTATGTTGATTTTTGACTCGAACTTCTTTGATTGGCACGTGTTTATCGAACACATTGTAGACTGTCTTCGTCCAGAAAGCTAATGCATCGTCCGGGTCAGGAAGTTGGTAAACGTGATCAAGGGCTGCTTTTCTTAAGTCTTGCAAAAATAAATCTTGGTTGAATGCTTTATAATTCCTAAATTTGATACTTACATGTTTATGTTTAAGAGGTTTGAACCCAATTCTTGACCATGTACAACATACCGGGTAGTGGTCACTAACTGTACAAACAGGAACAGAACATTCAATAATATTATCTGGACAAGTAACATATATATGATCAATTATAGTTGAGGATGTGTCAGTAACCCTTGTGGGACGGTATATTAGTTGTTTAAAATTGTAAGAAAGAATGATATCGTCCCATGTCTGGTTGGATTTACTAATATCTATGTTGAAGTCACCTAGTATCATAACTTCTCTACCTGCTGTAAACACTCTATCCATCATTGTAGTGAAGCAGTCATACCAACTGTACCCGGCACAAGGATTCCTATATAGGTATCCAATGAGAAACGGCTGTTGGCTGGCTGGCTTCACCTCTAACCAAACACATTCTATCTCTACTGTCTCGAGATCACTTCTACGGGACCAGTTGAGAGAATTGATAATGTATACAGCAATACCTGTCTCTAATTTTTGATTTGCATCTTTCCGAATTACTTTAAACCACTTAAGTGAGATTTCGGAGTCGGTTATTTTGTCGTTAAGACGACTTTCTGTGATTCCAAACACATGGAACTGTTAGGACAGTATTACCGAGAGCTCAGGTAATTTGTTGAGCAGATGAAAGATGTTGAGATGGCCTATATATAGACCATTTTTGCTGAGCCACTGATCGTGATTAGCGAACATTACAAACTAAAAGGAAGATGTCGCTTGTGGTATACAAATTGCAGGGATTTTGAAACTTTATTTAGAAATAGTTAAGGCTGTTAGAGGGGGCAGGAAAATGTCTTTGCTGGAGTGATATCATGAATGCTTGGTGCAGGGCTGCAGGATTGTATCGCATTAGCTGCTGAAGTTGACGGTTCCACTCATAGGGTTGTAGATTACCGTCCAGCGAGGGATTGCTATGAGTGTCACTGGAAGTGCCTACATTGGAAGCAGGCATCGACGGTACAGCACCATTGTTTAACGGTGTCCCCTTTGACATCATAGAGGGAGACTGTTTTACGGGCAAGGCAGGAAACAAAGTATCATATTTAGCAACATTTGGATTGGAGCTTGGGTTGCTATTCACAACATTTTGTTCCTGGGGTACAGTCAAGGGTGGTGTGGGAAGTGAAGGAGTGTTTTCTGAACACAGTGAGATGGCTGTTGCCGGAGGTGAAGTTCGGTTTACTCCTGTAACTGGTGCTGGTTGTTGTGCACGTTCGGGATATTTTATGTTCTTCGCTAGGAAGCTACTTCCTAGCTTGGAACAATGTATTTGATCCCTGTATAGTTTTTTCTTAGGAGCTCCGGACGGTGACGTAAAGTAAGGGGTGTTATTTATGAAATTCATGCTATTATTTTTACAGAATTTATATAACGTTAGATTAGCAGCATCGGCAGTACGACGCTGGAACCCGTAACATGGTGGAATGATAGATGAAATAAACAAAGATGATTTCGGAAATCTATTGCGAAACAGCACCTCCAATGTAGCTAGTTGTGAGGTGCTGATGATTTTATTATCCATTATGTCATTAACACCAATATGGACTGTTGCTCTCCTAATTCGGTCATTCACTTGGAATCGTCGCAGTGTAGCGGTCAGCCTGTCAATGTCAGCGCCTGGTACAGGGTTGATTGAAGTTGATTCGCTGTCAGAAGATGACATGCGATCACTATAGATTCCCTTCAGTAGGGAGTCTCCAATGACAACATGTGTTGCACTATGATCTATGGTTATTTCACGCTGCAGGCGTGTCCGCTTGGACTGTTGTTGTCACTGGTCACTGTCGTCTTTCTTGTGTTTTTGTTTATTATATCTTGCTTGCGTTGGTTGTTGATATCCAGTAGTGGTAACGACTGAGCTCTGTGATTCCAAGTCTGCTGCTGGAGAGTCTACACTTAAGGCCTGGAACCTGTTGCTGACATGCACATCGATGGGGTAGATAGATGGTGTGCGTTCTACAGGTTTAGTGGTGGTTTTGTTGCTTGTAGAAACTATCTGTATGTCATTATGCGACGAACATTCACTGGTAACACACACATCTACAACACCATGGATACTTTCTGTTTGTGCACTTTTATGAAATGACTGTGCACGCTTTAGTTTCAAGGCATGTATGGATGTTTTAAAAGTCTCCTTCTATTCTTTAAGAATTCGGATTTCCTCTCGAAAAAGAATGTTTTCTTTTTTAAACTCCGCAATAATGTTAGTGGTGTTGTTGGTAATAAAATCTTTTAACCTCGTCTCCAAAGCCTGAATTAGATCACGACAACAATCATTGTGGCTCTGTGTTTCGGCCGAAGAAAGCGTCTTTGAAGGTGATGTGTTAGTTTGATAAGATTGAGCTGGCGAATTGTGTTGTTTGTCCAGCTGGACATCAGTGTCTACTAGTTCACTAGAATGTTCACTAGACAACGTGATGGATGTTGGCGATGAAGATGATCGATTCAGTCGCTGAGCTGGCGTGCTAACTAACTTTTGTCCCATCTTGTTTTTGTTTACATTTTCACATCGCTTTGACACAATTGATGATCGTAAGTTGGAGGACATGTTGGCAATATAGGCAGCTCGACAAGGCAAGGAGTAAATAAAACTGCAGGCTTTTCTGTAGATCGTGCGTGTCGCTTATCTCTTGCTAGTCACACTAGTTAAGTCTCACGTTGTCGTGAATCAATAATTGGTAAAAATCAAAAATGGATGCTCTTACCCTCACGTGTCACAATGAAATCTTCATTTAACTAAATAAACAGTCACATAAACTTGACAGTTGAGAGTGTGTAAATTCAGCACAATAATGGAGTAAATAAAAGCGCCGGCCCTTCTGTAGGGCGTGCGTGGTGATTATCACTTGTTAGCCCCGCATGGCTAATTCTCACGCTGACGTGGATCGATAATTGGTAACATTCAAAAACGGCTGCTCTTACCATCACATATCACAAAGAATCCCTCATTTCACTGAATAAACGGTCACATAAACTTGAAGTGTTGAGTAGTATGTAAATCCACTCTTATAACGAACACAATGATATACACAACATCGCGATTGAATTAAGTAAACTTGTTAAAATATTCAAAAATCGAGAGAGCATGTGAAGACACGTCCGCTCGTTACCGGAAACCGGAATAGAAATTATATAGAATTATAACCATGCAGAATACAATAGGCAAGCTGCTGGAGAAGGTAATTGCCAGGAAAATATCAAGCCAACTAGAGAGGCAAGGTGTTTTCCCACCTACCCTGGGTGGGTACCGTCCAAAAAGAGAAACCTGGACCAATGCAGCAGTCTTTGCCCATGATGTCTATGAAGGTTTCCACTCAGGCACTGAAACCGTTGCTGCAGCGATTGATCTTGAGGACGCATACAACAGAGTACCACTGGATTTTTTAATGTTTCAGCTTCTTGAACTAAACGTAAGTCCATTCCTCCTTAGTTGGATCGCTGCAGCCCTCTTCCAACGGAAAGTAGTTTTTAGATGTGGCAGTTGGACTTCGGAACCAACAACAATATATCCTGGCCTACCACAGGGATCACCATTATCTCCGGTACCGTTCAACGCCTACACAGTGAGAATCACTAGTGAGCAGATCACTGGACCTGGCAGGACATTGTCATATGCCGATGATGTTTTAGTGTATCGTCAGGGTAAGGATAGATAGGAGGTTGCTGTGGAACTACAAACCGAACTCAATCGCATAAGTACTTGGTGTGATGAAGCTGGGGCAATGGTCAACCCAACAAAGGCAACAGTGACTTGGTTCTCGTTGAATATTCATATTGTCAACAATCCAACACCAACTGTAATGCTGTGTCCAGAGACGGTGGAAAGAACGCAGGCAATGAATTACCTGGGGATACGGTTTGATCGAAGCCTTGCTTATAATGTGCACATAGACCAGGTGATAACAAAGGCCAAGCTGGGTTTGGCAGCGATGCGGGTGATGGCGGCAGCAAACTGTGAGCAGCGCCATCTATGTCTTCTGTACGAGGGGCTGGTCATGTCTGTTTTGGAGTATGCAATGGCAATCCTGACTCTCAGCCATAAGCAGATAGAAAGGATGGAAAGGATACAGAATGAAGCTATGCGCATTATTCTTGGATGTACAAGAGATACAGCATGCAGGGCGATGCGCTACCTTCTTGATTTTCCAACCATTGAAGAGAGAATACAAGTTTGCAGGGCACGCGCCTACCTCAGAATTAACGCAAACACACAACATCCACTGCATAGTGAAATTAGGAAGGTGAAGGGCAGCAGGTTAAAAAGAGAACGGTCGTGGATGGGTCAAGCCGAAGACATTCTTCAACAGGTGTGTTCACTTGAGGACTTAGAACCTGGCGAGGAGTGGGTGCAAGTGCCAACAGACTTCTACACATCCTTTTCAGTTTGCATCCAACTAGATAGAAAATGCAGACAAGAAAATCCGGCTGCTGTTGAGGCTGAAGTACAAGCGTTGATTTTCGAGAATTCGCTGGACGGTGACGCGGTCATCTACACAGATGGGTCGGTCGTCCGACATGTGAGAAGCTCATGGGCTTTTACAGCTCGGGCCGGAGGGAGAATTGTGAAGGAGGACTCTGGTGCTTTCACTGAAACCACAAGTAGCCTGACCATGGAAGTCATGGCAGTAAGTAAAGCAATAACATGGCTCGAGACACAGACATTCACTAGGGCTTGTTTCCTTAGCGACTCAATGAACATGATCAAGAGGATAGAGGAGGGGTCGATCCGAAGAGAATGGTTTCTGCCTCTGAAGCGGTCTCGGCTTACAAAGATTAGTTTCATCTTCGTGCCAGGGCATGCGGGAGTACAAGGAAATGAGCGGGCTGACAAGCTCGCAGGTGAGGCTACTGTGGAGGGCGGACGCGCCATGGACCAGGCTGACATTCTGAATGCTCTACGAGAAGTGAGACTTTTGCGAGAACCAAGTGATGACTGTGAATCTACAACAATGGCCAGACTGCGAGAGCAGCAAATTAAAAGAGGGGTGGCCAAACAAGAACACTACACAGGAAGCCAAAGAAGATTGATAAACCAACACAGAACTGGCGTCGTTAGCCGCTACACGCTGCGGGATTTGCTGAGGAGGGGATCCGAGCACTTATGGACTGAATGGTTCGATGTGCAACGAGGATGATCTGTCGACTAACTAACTAACTAACTAACTAAGTCTAAGAAGACTGAACATGGAATAAATCGTCACACTACCTGATCGTTCCAATACTTCAGTATTTGTGATTTTGTCTTGCCACTTAATACCAAGAATTCTTCGCAGACACCGCATATGAAAGCTGTTTAAACGATTCTCTTGGTGTGAGTAAGTTGTCCAGGTTTCACTGCCATAAAGAAGAGTACTGTGGACATAGGCCTGATAGACGAGGACTTTTGTTTTGGCAGTATGCTTCCTGTTCTCCCAGACTCTTTTTCTTAACCTGTTCATTGTTGTTGCTGCCTTACCAATCCGGATGTTGATTTCCTGATCTAGGGATAATTTGCTATTTACCACTGATCCTAAATATGTAAAATGGTCTACCATCTCTAGTTCTACGTCGTCAATAAAGATTGATGGTACCCCATGTGCACCTTGTGACATAATCTGTCTTCGTTTTGCTAATTGTTAAACCAAATTCAGAACAAGCATTGGAGAATGTAGGTAGTAGACATTGTAATTCTTCCTCAGAGAGGGTCGTAACTGCAGCATCATCTGCAAAAAGCAACTCTCTGATCAGTACCCTCCTAATTTTGGTCTTGGCCTTCAATCTCTGAGCATTGTAGAGGCCGCCATCTGACCGTGAGTGAATGTATATTCCACCATATTGATCACGAAAGGCATATTTCAGTAGAAGTGAAAAGTATATTTCAAAGAGGGTGGGAGCTAGTATACAACCTTGCTTAACTCCACTCTTGATTTCAAACTCTTCTGAAGTTTCACCATCAAACTTGATTGCACCCTTCATGCCTGTGTGGAATGATTCCACGATGAACAGAAGAGATGGTGGGCAGCCAATCTTCTTTAGTTCCTTGAACAGACCCTCACGACTGACCAAATCAAATGCCTTTGTGAGGTCGATGAAGGCAATAAACAGTGGTTGATTTTGTTCCCGGCATTGTTCTTCCATTTGTTGCAATGAGAGTATCATATCAATGGTAGAACGGTTCTGTCGAAAGCCACACTGTGATTCGGGGTAGACTTGATCTCCTAGGACTTGAAATCTGCGCAGAATAATTCTGACAAATACAGCCGACAGAAGTGAGATACCCCTATAGTTGTTGCAGTCGCTCCGATCTTGTACAATGTTATGATGCTTGAATCGTTGAAATTCTGTGGAACTTGTCCTTCTCGCCAGCATAGCTCTATTAGCTGGTGGATCTGTAGAGTGAATGTGTCTTGCCCATTCCTGATAACCTCTGTCCTAACCTGGAGCCTAGCCAGATGCAAGTTCATTTATAGCACACTTAACTTCTTTTATGGTGAGAAGTGTGTCCAGGTGGTCAAGAGTTGGTAGGGCCTCTATGACGTTGAAGACACCACCGCTAGTTTGGTCTCACTTGAGTAAAGCTCCAATTAGTGCTACACCCATCTGTCCATCTGCTGTTTCTTATCAGTGATGATTTCTCAAGCGAAGATTTTCAATGGTGCACTTCTTTTCATCACTGGACCACAGGCTTTTTTTTTATTCCTTCATACATGCTGCTGATGTTTCCCTTATCACTTGCGATTTGAATGGACTCGCATAACTTGATCTGATCCACTAGTCATTTGCACACTGCCTGGCAGCCTTTTGCACATCCTTCCTAGCTTGCTTTAGCTCACTCAGAGTGTTGCGTGTTGGACTTTCCTTGTTTCATAAGAGAGCTATCTTCTTCTTACCAATCAAGTGCTGCAGAGTCTGGCTGTTTGTCGCAATCCAGTCCTGCCTCTTATGATCCACAGTGCCTTAAACCCCTACGGCAGTTTTATAAAGAGTTTCCTTAAGTTGGCCCCACTTTTCATTTACTGTACAATATTCTGGTGTATCAGTGAAAGCGTCTTCAAGTTGCTGTTGAAACTGAAAGCACTTTTCATGATCGTAATAATATTAATCCTGGGGCTAGATTTGTGTTTAGCTGTGTAGATTCTCTTTAGTCTCAGTCTAACCCTTGCAACAACCAAATAATGATCCGTATCACAGTCAGCACTGTGGTAACTTCGAATCAATGATGTATGGTTCAGATGTTGTCTCCGTGTGATGATGAAGTCCAGCTGGTGCCAATGGATCTTGGATGTTTCCATGTGACCTCAAGCAGCTCTTTTGTTTGAAGAAAGGAGTTTGTAATACATAGGTTATATCTGGTGCAATGCTCCAGCAGCCTTTGCCCATTTTCATTCATGCGACCGTTGTTGCATTTTCCAAGGCACACTGGCGATGAACTCAAGTCCTTGTCCACACGAGAATTGAAATCACCGAGCATATAAATGTAACGCCTCATAGAACAAATCCTTCATATCATCATAGGAATCGAGTGTTGGTGCAGTAATAATGGTGGCAAAACCACAAGAGGTTGCCAAGAGAAGGGATAATAGTCTTTCATTACCGCCTGCTGGATTTTCAATCATTCCAAGTAGCGAATTCTTCACTGCAAAGCCCACGCTGTGTTGCCTTTTTTTCTGCCTGCCCTCTACCCTTCCAAAAAAAGGTGTAATTATTTTCCCTGAGTGACCCTTCCTCAGAGGCGAGTCTCCTGCAGGCCAGCAATATCAATGCTAAGACAATTGAGTCCGGCATCAATCACAGCCGTTTTTCTCACATCGTTAATATTGGTCAAGTCAGTGGAAAATCCTGGACACATGATTCTCACGTTCCAGGTTGCAAGCCGTAGCTTGAAATTTCTATTTTACTTTTTATTAGTACCTGGTGCATTGGTTTTACAGCCTGCGAATCATATTTTGTACAAGCCCCAAGCACCCATTGAAGCAGGCAGGCTGTGGCGGATCAGCACCCAATTGGCCGGGGGCTGTCCAGCTTGAGGCGGGCGGTAGCTGATCAGTGGCACTTGTATGTGTCTCCCACTGTCAGAGGCAGTTTGTGGCGCCCCATGTCTACGCCAAGTGAAAGGGGCTTACAACCCTTAACAGTTGCTTCTGGCTTTGATTCTGAGACCGGTTATGACCAGGGATGGAGTTATTGCCTCTCCATAGCACAAAGCCTGGGCTAAAATATAGAGATCATGTGTTGCCCTTGCAGCATGATCCCTCTCTCGGCTTGTCTAGTTCACTCCAGAGGAAGGTAACATCTATACATCTGGAACAAGACAAGCTGCAGAAGCTGCCGGATCAGCAAAGCAATGCTCTAACTGTTCGCCTATCGGAGCTTCGATCCCAGACCAGCTGCCAACCAAGGCTTAGAGCCTGGTCTGCCCTGCCATGGCATGACATTTTGTCTTTAGGTTGCATTTCCTCGCATCAGCGTAAGGCTTGTACCCTTCTAATTACGCTCCTCCGCCCGAAGCCGTTGGCACAATGAGGGGTGTCGGGTTTGATAAGCGCCGCCCAACATTCAGCGCTAACAGAAAGCAGGTAGTACCGTCTACTGTCATACGGTAAATAGTCATATCTGACTAAGACCTGACTAAAATATATTTCAGTTTAAAAACTAAAACAAATGAATACTGTCAGAGTCTCACCCAGAGTTATAACGCGTTGTCTGTACCAACGCCCGACAATGCAACGCTGAACTATAATAAACACTACAGCTATAACGCGGCGTCGTCAACAACGCCAGGCAATCAACACTGAGCGATGTTAAGCAGGCGGCGGTCAGCTGGAACAGAGCGTGAACATTGAGGGGTCACGCAAGCTGACTCGAGCACAACTGAGGTGTGTGCTAAAAGGCCAGCAAGACTAGGCTTGGGTGCCGTAACGGACTGACGTGTGAATGCGGCTTGCGAGTTTATGCATGTCTTGATAGATAGCCTGTATGACCGTTGAAGATGGAACGCCTGTGTGTTTGACTTGTAAGTTGAGTGCATTGATGTATTATTATATTGATGTATTGATTGCTTGTATTTATGATCTATTTGATAATGTGAATTGTGATTGCGCGAAGCCTGTATTGTTTCTGATGTGTGCAGTGCGCGAATAAATAGCGCGAATTATATTATCGGTGATTAGCCTCGTGTTATTTGATAATCATATTTAGTATCACACTTGTCAAGATACGAGCCATAGCTCTTGCGCTAAGCAAGACTTTGACAAGTGCGAACGTGGGGTCTTCGTCCTCATTAGATTTGAACCGTTAAATACGAAAAGTACAGTGTTAAATAAGTGCAAACATGGAGACTGTTGTCGGTTTTTTTTTTTTTTTTTTTTGGATCGATTATCTGTATAAAGTGCGAGTTTTGAACAAATGCGAGCGTGTAGGTTAGAAGTTAATAGATAAATAACAGCTTTCGGGTTGATTTATTGAAACCATAAGTGCGTCTTTGGACTTAGGAAATTTCAACCGAGTTATTGAAGTGATAAAAACAAAATGGCGACCATGTCCTTGAATGTCATTGAGTAGAAGTAGTGTAAGCGGAACGTTTGGAAAGTGTGTAAAGAGAGTTGTTGAGTGTGGGGAAACGACTAACAACAATACTTGACGACATACAAACCTACAAAAACTTAAGTGACATTACATACACCACACACTTGCACATGTTCTAATTTCTCTTGCTCCAAAAACAACAGGTTGTTTGGTGTCATCTACACCTGTCCCTTGTAAACTCCGAATTTTTTTGTCGACCTGAATTAAAAACCAGTGTGGTTTCGGGCAGTACTGAGCAGCCATTGTCCGACACATTGTCTCAGGAGTACATGAGTATAAATTTTTTTTTCTCTTTCTTATACTTTCGTTCAGCAGGCCTAAACATAAGTTGTAATATTAAGTACTGTAAACTTGTGAACTTAAATTACTAACAACGTTATTAATTTTGTGTCTATCTATTTCATCATACATTTTGTTCATCATGTCTAGTTTAAACGAGTACATCAAAATGGGTTTAAAAATGAACTTTTCTGGTGAAGAGTTAAGGGCCTGGAGTGAGAAAAAGTTTGCAGAATACCTCCTACTACAGGAGAAGATTAATGAACGTGATGAGAGAGCAGATCTTTTAAGCAGGCAGAATCAGATACTGCTTTGAAACAGGCAGAAGCTGCTTTAAAACTTAAACAGGCAGAGTCAAACGCTGCTTTAAAACTTAAGCAAGCAGAAACAGAGGCAGAAATAAGAAAAGCAGAAATTTTAGCCCAAACCAAGAAAGAAGAACTTGAAATAAATGCTCGAAATAAACGTGAAGAGCTTGAAGTACAGCTAAAAATTGAACAGCTGAAAGCAGAAACTTCCAAAGAAAAGGAAGATAGAAAATCTGACAAAGATCAGCCATACAAAAAATACCAAGGGCTGATTAAAAGTTACACCACAGGTGATTGCATAGCAGCTTTCACACAAAATTTTGAATGTATTATGGATCATTACCAGATCCCAAAGTCAGAATGGAGTATAATATACATGAGAAGTCTTTCTGGAGAACCTCTGAAAGTAATAGAGTCTATTCCAAATGACCTGAAGAAAGATTATCATTATATTAAGACAAAAATTATGTCTTATTTTCTGCTAGATGAAGCAGGCTACAGAGAACAGTTTGGTAAATTGTCACCTAAACCAACACAAACGTTCTCTGATTACATCTAAGAATTACAGAATGTTTTTTCTAAGTGGCTGTCAGCAGCCAAAGTGAATGGTAACTTTGATAAATTGACAGATCTTATTTTGAGAGATAAAATTATCACATCTCTCCCACCTCCATTTTCGAAATTTCTGTTAGAATGTCAGTGTGAAAGTGTACAACAGATAGAAAGTCGTGGCTCAGGTTATTTTTCAGCCAATAAACAATGTTTCATTACTGGTCTGACTAGCGCAGACATTGTAGCAGCCGCTACATATGATAGATCTAAGTCAGTGCCCAACAACAAACAAAAGCCCTATAGGCAATCTGCTGAACAGTTGAACAAATGCAAATATTGTCATTTGTCACACAGCGAAACTGAAATGTGTGACCAACATCCTGGATACATGTCTTACTTACAAAACTACATAGCGAAGCAAGACAAAGAAAGAAAGATATACAGACGTGCCACCAAATGCTTCCTTTGTAAGGCCTTCGGCCATTGGCGGAAAGATTCTAAAGCCAAAGCTAAGTCCAGAAAGGCGATTGCAGCCATGATTGATAGTTCTTCATCAGAAGATGAAAGTGTAGAAGATCACCCTGTAAACGCAGCACATTCTCTTGATGTGTTTCAGCAAGACAAATGTACTATCTGTGATCAATTTCATGAGGATGGCATTTTGACATGTGGCCATTCCATTCCTGTTACAAATGAGGAAGCCAAAACATTGTGGCGTGGGTAAGATAGACCTATAAAAATTAGGTATTTAAGAGCATGAATCTTTCCCATTGCAATATACGCCAGTGAGACATAGACACTTACTAAACAGCTGAACATCGCATAAATGCCATTGAATACAAATGCTATAGACAGGTTACATGAATATCTTGGATACAGAAAAGAGCAAACGCATCCATACGTCAAGATCTGAAGACTGAAGAAGGCTGGTTACTAACGACGATAAAACAAAGAAAACTGAACTATTTCGGTCACTTGAAACGTCATGAAAGTTTGGAGCGGCATATGCCCGGAAAAAGAGGAAGAGGAAGGCCAAAGAGACGATGCATGCAGGACGTGGCAGATGATATCCAAATGGATGTATCAATTGTGGGACAATTGTGGGAGAAGTTTTGCAAAAGGTTGTTATGGGAGCGCTGTTCTGCAAAGGAAATGATACTGAATGACTCCTGACTCAAAATCAGTTAAGTGAACCCTTTGAGCAAACATTCTCCCCATTTGTAGTTAAAACTATGTGACTTGATGTGATAGTTCATCATATGTTGAAGCCTTGAATGCAATGAGGAATGGCTAGCCAATATTCCCATTACTTAGCAGGCGATGAGTCCAAACATCGAACCTTCATCCGACCTGCTTATGGCATTATCAGTGAAGTCCCCTTTTATCTACCCGAAAGAATTTGCAACTGCCAATAGTAGAAGTACGTGTGTGGACTACGTTCGAATTTAAAGCGATCGAATTCAAAAAATAAAATGTTTAATTCAGTTGATTACCCGAGCAGTTGATGGTCACATACTGAAGTGAGGACAAAACTTCGCCTGGAATCTCAAGCTTTGGTGATGATGTGTTTCCTTTGAATACGAAATATGAGCGCCGCCACATTCCGTGATGTTTGAAGGCCGATAGCCAAGACTTGCATGTTAGGGATATTTTGTGTTTTTCGCTGTTCGGTAGCAAACGACAGATGTTGATAGCCATCTCCAGGGGTAGTCTTGTAACAGAGTGAGTACCATCTCTGTTAATAGGTTTGGAGAGCAGCATGATGTGCAAAGGTTAAGCACGGTTGAGCATCCTAGAAGAACGTAACTAAGGATGCTCAAGCCGTGACGTAGGTTTTAGAAAGGTCAGTTACAGCTGGGTCTGGAGAGGTGAACATCATATCATGTAACCTGTGCAATATTCTTGGACTTATTATGTTGAATAAAACCTTTTAAAAACACCATCAGGACTTATCTTATAAACGTCCCTGTACTGTCACAGAACAGATTTGGCGCCGCTCAACCAGGATTTTGATTTTGAACTTAGATGTCGCGGACGCAATGAGAAGTACTGAAAAACAAGATAGCACAACGGAGAACTTTCATGGAACACTTTATCTCGGCTTGCTGCGACAAGAAGGTATGAGTAAATTTTTTGAATTAGTAATCAAAAGATCCAGACCAGACCACTTTTCTTGAAAGTTCCAACTTAAAATAGAATCATCATGAAGCATTTATCTGGATAGTTGATGGAAAGAAGCCGCCATACATATTAGAATTACTGGATGGAGCCACCATTGTAAGCTGGGTGTCAAAATACTGGGCTGTTTCTCATCATAACCACCTGGAGTAACCTGATTGTCGTCACTATGCTGGAGTTTTAACCTGCCGTTATTGCAGCCATTGATTGACCTTGCTTGTCTGAAGGTCACTTACTCACTGGAACTGTCCAGCATTGAAGAAATTTTTCAACTCTCAAAATTAAAACAGCCGCAACTAACGTGAAAACTACAGTTTATGGAGATGTTATGAAGAATGCGATGTACTTGCTTTGGTCTCTTTGGACGCGGGTGGGCATAGTGGGTTGCCGTCCTGCTGAAGAAGAGTACCTACTGTAATCGCTTCATTTCTCTTAAGTCGTCCAGAAGTGCCATTTTTTCCGGGTGAAGTCGTCCAGAAGTGCCCTTTATCGGGTGAAAAGAAGCCGCAAGTCTGGTGTGCCCGACCATGGTGAAAGTGAAAGTACTCCTCGCGCTAGAGAAGCCTGAGATGTCCGAGGATTGATGTAACTACCAGAGATTGCTTTCCGGGGATCCAAAAACCGACAGGACAACTAGAAGGTCGTCGTTTGGAGAAGTCTAAGAAATTACAGCTTCAAGTATCCTTATATGATTACAACGAACGGTATGTTAATTTTAGGACAATTATTACAATTGTGTAATAATTTCTATTCATTGATTAGAACGACCTTATTAGAGTTGGGCAAGGACGATAGCAGGGTAATACAAGATAACACAGATGAGATAATGGGTGAAGTAAAGAGTCCAGAATTGTCCTCTTGCTGATGGAGTAGAAGAACACGAGACACTTGTTTTTTATGTGAAGCCTACACTTGTTAAACATTACCCTCAGCCGATGTGTGTGGATTTACTTTCTTGTTGGACCTACGGATGATGTGTTTCACCTCTTTAATGGTAATTAATTAAGGTTTAACCAATATAAAATAACTTGCTGTCTTAGTTAAAAATTGATTACTTAATTTGAAGGCTTAATCATTGTAAGAAGAACAGTGAACAGTTGCTTACGTCCTTGGTTTAGTTAAATGGGACTATACAATTGTTGATATTTATTGATTAAATTATTATAATTGTGAGTGTCCTTATATGAATTGAATAGTAAATTACAGCATATTTCAGCATGGCAGAACAAGTTGCGTTAACACAGGTGTTAACTGGGGTAGGTACGGCAATAGGTAGACTCAACACAGCAATAAAACAACAAGGAATACGGACAGAGATTGTAAAATTTAGTGGACAGGCGAAGGACTTTAAGAAGTGGATAACTTCGATAGAGAAACATGCATTCTTGGTGGCAGCAACGGATAACGAAAAGATGAAAATTGCTTACCAGGCCACTTTAGAACCAGTTTCAGATCACATTCGAAGAAAATTAGAGGCAAGAACTGATGAGACATGGGAACAGTTCAAGGAAGATCTGGCCCGTAAGTATGCTGAAATTACAGATCCTCAGCATGCGTTTTCAGTGTTAAGACAATCCAAACAAAACACTGGAGAAACTGTACAATTATTTAGTGATAGGTTGATTAACCTAGCTGAAGAAGCATTCCTAGGACATAACGCACGAGGGGAGGAAGTGGAACGAATGTTAGTTGGGATTTTTGTAGATGGTATCAAGTCAGATGGACTGAAATTTAAATTAATGAGAGAAAACCCTGAGAGATTATCACAGGCGGTAGATATAGCTGTACAAGAAGAGAATTTGAGACGAAGATTTAGACTGAGAGTAGGACGAGAAATAGGAACTAGTCGAAAAGATAGGATTGAAGAGCCCATGGAGATCGGACAAACAAGGTTCGGATGGAATAGGAGAGGAGGAATACAAACGTTACAAGGAGGTAACGAAAATACTTATGATAGAAGAAGACAAATGAGAAATCCTATAAGAGAGACGGTAGGTAACACAAATAACACAAATGTAGTCTGTTGGGGTTGTGGCCAACGTGGACACATTTTTCGCTTCTGTAGTAACAGGCGTGTCCAGTCGAATACACAAAATAGAAATGTCAATAACAGATTAAATAGGAATTTTGAAGATAGACACAGACGTTTTACAAGTCCAAGAACGCAGGAAAACCGGCGTCCCACCTATTGAATAGGACCTGCAGTAGGAGGGAAGATAACAAGGTCCCAAGATTTAAAGAATATTTTAATAACAGGTATAGCAGGACGAGTAGAAAGTGCTCTCAAATGGCGGAAATCAAACAATTTTCAGTAAATAAAAAGGACCCCAGTTCATGCATAATAGAAATAGGGAAATATAGAATCCGTACATTAATTGATTCAGGAGCTCAGGTTAGTGTAATCAAAGAAAATTTTCTATACAAAATAATAAAAAATTGTAAAATATTCAGTATTCTGTTATTCAATATTCAATATTCTGTTACAGGACAAAATTTACAAGTAATTGGACAAACGATAATAAATCTCAAATTAGGAGGAATCAACGTAAGACATCTTTTTCATGTAGTGAAAAATTTAAATAGGAACATGCTTATAGGTAGGGATTTCTTACTAAAAAATGGTGTAAGACTTTTCTTTGATCTGCACAAATTAAAATTCAAAGACGTGTATGTAGATTTGGAAGAAGACATGCACATATCAGCACTGGTTAGAGTTAAAACGTCCACGACGTTAAAACCACAGACGGTTAATCTGATACAGGCAAAAGTGAAAAGAAATCCGTATTATTTAGTAGGACACACAGTTAGAATAACAGAGTTACAAAGGGAGGTGATTGATGAGCCTGGTTTAGAAGTTCCAGATGGGATACTGACATTAGATAAACTCTTAACTTTTCCATTAATGGTTATTAACAACACAGGCAGAGAAATTAAATTGTATAAAGGATGTGTAATAGCCAAAGTAGAACATGATACTAACAACGTACTGGCAACAGATAGGGTAGAAATGCCGAAATGTTCAGAAAACCATATGAAAAGAATCAATACCAGGAATGGACATGGAAGAAGATGGAACGTGCAGAATGATGAATTGATCCATCCATTTAGAAGACATACAGCTCAAATATATTCAGTAGAAAAAAAAAAAACAAGAGAACAAGAATTATTAGCACAGTTAAAAGCTCCACCAGAAAATAAGGAAATATTAGAAAAACTTATAAAAGAGAATCAAGACGTTTTTGCAATTAACGACTTAGAATTGGGGAGGACTAAGACAGTTACTATGGAAATAGACACAGGAAATCATCCACCAATCAGTTTAAAACCATACAGAACTCATCTAAGGAATAGAGAAATTGTTGAAAAAGCAATAGAAGATATGCTAAAAGCGGGAATCATAACAAGATCCAAATCAGAGTGGTCATATACGATTGTAATTGTGACCAAGAAGGACGGGAGTCATCGCTTCTGCTGCGACTACAGGGCTCTGAACAAGATCACCAAGAATGTAACTTACCCATTGCCGGTGATTGATGATATCTTGGGACTACTTAATGGGACTACCTTCTTTACCACGCTAGACACAAGGTCAGGATTTTGGTGTATCCCTATGTCGCCGGATGCTCAGAAGAAAAGTGCGTTCTGTACTCATGCAGGCTCTTACGAATTTTTACGAATGCCATTTGGAGTACGTACGGCGCCTTCTCATTATATGCTATTAATAAATCAAGCATTAGAGGGTATGCAAAAGTTCGCATTAGCATATATAGATGATATTTTGATCTACACAGCAGGAGATGTACAGGACCACCTGAAGCATGTAAAATTAGTATTTGACAGATTAAGAATACATGATGTTAAATTGAAACTCAGTAAATGTGAATTTCTAAAAACAGAAACTAAGTATCTGGGATACATTATTGATAGAGAAGGAATTAAACCAGATCAGGATAAAGTAAAAGCTATTAAAGAATTGCCTCCTCCAACCAATGTAAAAGACGTTCGTGCTTTTATCGGTACATGTGGATACTATCGTCGTTTCATTCCCGGTTTCTCAAAAATAGCAGAGCCCATCACTAACCTGACTGGCAAATACGCTAGATTTAAGTGGAATGATGAGTGTCAAAAAGCATTTGAGTTTTTAAAAAATAGTTTAACAATAGTACCACTATTGACACATCCAGATTTAGATAAACAGTTAATTTTGTATACAGATGCTTCAGATAATGCAATAGGAGCATGTTTAGCACAACCATGCGAAGGAGAAAGATCAGGAATACCAGGAGTTAAGAATGAAAGACCAATTTATTTTTTGTCACACAAACTTAGCAAATCTCAGCGTAAATGGTCGACTATAGAGAAGGAGGCCTACGCTATTCATTATGCTCTTCAGAAACTTAATTATTATCTACATAACGCAAATTTCATCATTAGAACTGACCACATGCCTTTAAAATCTTTATTAGAAGCTCCAGTGCAGAACAGAAAAATACAGACATGGGCGTTGAATTTGCAGGGGTACAACGCAAGGATAGAATACGTGGCAGGTAGGGACAGCACCTGTGCAGATTTATTATCCAGAATTCCGTATCCAGAGACATCAGGAGACACTGAGGATGAGGGTGAACCCGAAATAGTCGACCGAAACTGGCAAATAAATATATTAGATTCTGCCATACTAAATAGAGAAGATTTTAAGAGTTTACCGTCAGATCAAGAATCAGAACCTAGAGCAGAAGACCCACATTTAATGCAATTTAATATGAAAGAAGAACAAGAATTAGATCCGAAAGTTGTAGAAATAAAACAGAAGTTGAACGAAACGGGTGAAAAACAAGTATAAGAAGAATTATTTAGTCTCACAAGATGATGATCAGTTATATTACGTGAATGAAAGAAGCGAACAGTTGAGAAAATACATTCCAAAACATTTGGAAATTGAGATTATGAAAGCATATCATGATGAAAATGGTCATCTTGGTCGTGACAAGTTAGTAAAAGCACTTAATAATAAATATTATTTGCCGAACTTATTTAAAACTGCTTATAAATACGTTGATGCTTGTGAGAAGTGTAGATTAAGAAACATGAAAACGATCAAATGTCCTTTACAAGATACAGACATTCCTCAGTTCGCTATGCAGAAAATCAGCTTAGATATATCAGGTCCTCACCCTAGAACACTATCAGGGAATGTATATTTACTTCATATCGTGGATAACTATAGTCTGTGGCCAGAAGTTTATGAAATTCCGGATAAAAGCGTGGATACCATCATTAATATTTTTCTGCAAGAGTACATGCCAAGATTTAGTTGTCCACAGATAATACTCACAGATAATGGTAAAGAGTTTGTGAACAAAAAGTTCGAAAAGTTATTACAGGATTTAAATATAATCCACATAAAAACGTCCTATTATAGACCTTCGTCAAATGCGAAAAACGAGAGACAACATAGGACATTGTATAGCATAGTAGCAACAATTGTAGAAGAACATGAAAAAGATTGGGATCTTTACTTAGGACCTGCACTGAGCGCGATACGCACTAATCAAAATGAGGGAACAGGGTTTTCACCATTCTATTTATTATACGGAAGAGAACCTATACTCCTAATAGACAATCTATTAAAACCTAGACGTAAATATATGGGGGAGGATTTTCAGGAAGTTATTATACAAGAAATGCACAAAGCACATGTAAGATTAAGAAACAATATAATTAAAGCTAGAGAAAGAAAAAAAAAGGTATGCAAACAAAAATACACAATTACAGGAATTTAAAGTAGGAGATAGAGTTTATTATAAGAAGCATAGGAAAAACTCTAAATTTGATGCTCATTGGATTCCAGGTTATTATATTTTAGAAAAGTTAGGTAATGTATCATACAGTATAAAGAACCAGATCACGGGACATGTAGCAAGGGCACACGTAGAGCACTTAAGAAGAGATAATGATGATAAGAGAAACAATAATAATAATAATTATTATTATTCAGACGACTCATACTCAGATGGACAATTCGTCAGAAGAGCTACAATACCCCCAGATATTAGAAAAGATCCGGTACAAAGTCAATTAATAACAACACCAGTTTATGATGATACTTATGAACAGACAATACCCAAAACGTTAATGAAAGAAGAGAAAAATACGTATGATGGTTGTTATGATAGTGTGGATTCTATGGAAGAAGAGGTAAACGATCCATTTAAAAATACTAGACAAGCAGTGAAAAGGAGAATAGAGAGACAGAGAGAAAAAGAAGTGAAAAGACAGAGAAGAATTAGGGAACATTAATCAAGCGACGATGACATGCCACTACTAGAAAGGTCGTTAAGAAACAATGATAGACAAATTAGGTTAGATATAGAAAGGAAAAAACTAGCGGCTGCTAGCAACAGACATACAGATGAAGAAGAAGGAATGGATGAAAATTCAGAATCTAATAGAGATAGTAGCATCCATCCATCATGTGCCATGCCGGTAAGCGTGGGCGGTCATGTTCTGCCATCTCACTCGATCACCAGAGTCGTGGATCAGCTCCGTGTTTCTGTCTCGACCATGCCACAAGGCCAAGCCATCCAGGTACTTGCTTCTAGGTCTTCCCCTATTACAAGCCTGAACGAATACAACACAGACAAGATAGAAGCGGGGCCTACGTGGAAGATCTGATTACGACGCCAGTCCTTACAATACATTTATATCACTCAAAGAACAAGTTACTCGCTCATGGCAGCGTTGAAAACATTAAATCTTGGCTAAAATTAGACTTTGTCGAGCTGGAGAACTCAATACTTACATTCACGAGTAGAGACATATCAAAGACACAAGATATCATCAACATGCTCGTCTCGAGTGAGGACTCAGAATCTACACAGCCCACAACTACAGCTGTGGACACCACAGCAGACAATGTTTCTCAACTAACACATACAATAAATGAACAGTACAATGCCATCAACACGAGGTCACCTACCCCATCAGTACTCTTGGCCATTGAATATCCAATGGAGCACCTCCAAAACAACGTGGAGACCGACGTAAGTGTAGCAGAAGAAATACCAGCCTTAGATAACACGCCAACTATCAATGGACAATCGTGCGATTGTCATAGGCGCATTGAGGTAATAGAACAATCCTTAAAGGCGCTCACTGCTACTGTTACAGCGAACATTGCAGCTAACAGCAAGACCAGCAGTGACTACACTGCTCTCAAAGAAGAAATCACGCTCCTGAGAGAGGAAAATCTGTTGCTAAGAAAAACAATAGAAACTTTACAGCACGAGTCCTCCACCAACTCAACTGAACAAGCGTGTAACTCCCAAGCAGCTGTATCACATTCGGAGAATCTTGAAGCCCAGTTTCACCAAAAACAAGACGCGGAAAAACCTCAACGTGCAGAGGAAGATAAAACGCCACAAGCAGTCTATCCCATTGGTGTAAAGATAAGCAACAGATTCGAAGTGCTTCAAGAAAATTCATCAGAAAACGTACAGTGCTATAGTGCACTGCCAACAGACAACACACGACTCCAGGAAACACAGGGAGAGTCACATGGAGACGTACAGACTGCTGCTAAATGGGAGAAACAACGAGCAAGGATTACTGACAACAAACATGTGCAGACAGCACGACCCGACTGTACACACATTATAATAGGCGACTCTCTAATGAAAGGTCTTTATAGCGATCGGATGGATACTACAGACAAAGACATTTTTTCCATAATTCCACTGCCTGGGGCTGGTGTTGACCGGCTAACAGACAAGATTAGGAGGTTGGCTGTAAATCTTAGCGTAAAAAGGGCAAGCGTCCATATTGGTATCAATGACACCATGAACAACCAGCAAATCACAACATCTCAACTGCTGGCGCTCTTGAACGGATTACGTCACACTTTTCCTAACTCGTCCATCTTCTTCTCCTCCATAATATCACCGAGTTATGGATTCCAGCGTCGTCTAGCTGACATAAATAACAACATATTGCAGAAGTTTTGCTCTCACAACAACATACAGTTCATCAACAACACACCGGTGTTTACTTCACAGTCAGGAGCACCTAAAAAGCGACTTTATAAAGATCAAGTACATTTGTCTACATTGGGCACCAGCTTGCTCGCCAAAAATCTTAAGTACCCTGAACGTACACAACCTACATCCAATACTGGATCGCGTAGGACACTTTTAGCTACACCACCTGAAACTCAAGCCAGACGACATACTGCCGCCACATCAAGTACCAATAAACCAGAAGAGAGCAGACCACTCATTACCACGGCACCTGATATCCAAGCCAGACGGAACATTTCCATCACACCAAATCCGTACAATACGCCCTCTTTCACGCAGTAGGGTGATAATTATGAAGATACGTTCCCTATTCTCCACAGCAAGGATCAATCCAGTAGTAACAACAACGTGCCACCACAGCCTCCTGTTAGCCACGAATCAGAGCCTGTAGTTAGAAGTCGTTACACACCCGTGAGAAATCAACAGTATCCACTCCATTGTAACCCAGAGTTGTTATGCTTCACACGGTTTAGCCCAACTTCACTTCGGCAGGCATTTATGATGTCGCTGTACCAAGGACCAACACAGCCTGGTATTTACTAGCAATTCAGCACAAAGCAACACCGGATCTCGGTACAAGAAAGGGCCTCTCCTATAAAGTTTATGCGCATACTTGGTTATTGATTTATATAGCAACGTATTAGATTGTACGCGGCTGTAAACATTGACTCGTATTGAAGTTACAGAGATTGACACTTAGATATCTTTTATAATACTTTTTATCGCCTTAATACCCTGAGTGAGGGGGTCTTCACTTCCCGCTTTAAACAGAGACATTGACTTGTATAGTCATTTATTGATTCTTTTGGATAACAGTTGGTACTTAGCTTGTGAAGTAGTTTTTTTTTTTCAAGTTAATTATTTGTTGTATGTTCTTTAATTCGTTTTGTTCCTTGTTTGCATTATATTCGTTGGTCTAATTAGTTATATCGTTATAATATTGTCATTTACTTATTGATTTGTATTACTTATATTTTGTAAGTTAATGTAATTGTGATGTTTTTTATGATCTTGTATTTTAGCTTAACTTTGACGAATTTACAATTTCTTCATGGATGAAATGTCTGAGAAGTGGCAACACTGGCTCAATAAGTCAGGAATACGCCTTGGACACTTAAACATTTGCAGCTTATTTAACAAGCTACCAGAGTTATCTTCTATTCTTAATCAAAATTTTCATTTATTCGGCCTTAGTGAAAGTAGGCTTAATGATACAATTTCAGATGAGGACATCTCTATTAAAGGGTACAAAGTTTTTAGAAGAGATCCCTGTAGGAAACAAGAGACAGACATAATAACCTATGTTTCTAATTTACTAAATGCTCACCGTAGGCTAGACTTTGAAACTTGCGAAATAGAATGTATCTGGCTAGAGCTAAAACTTCAAAACCGCACACCCCTGATAATTGGCTACCTTTATAGAAATCCCAGTGCTGGACACGTCTGGTACGTAAACTTCACTACCATGATGGATGTGGTTTTCGCTTCTGGGAAGGAAATTATACTACTCGGAGACTTTAACATTGACACCAACAAATCTAACATAATATGGGGAAATATTATTGAATCATACAATTTCCAACAAATAGTACAACAAGCTACTAGAGTAACAAAGTCATCTTCAACAGGCATAGATCACATTTATGTAACTTGCTCAAACAACATCATAGAATGCACCGTACCAAATTGTGCAATGAGTGATCACTACCCAATATGCTGCACGTGGTCTAAAAAAGGAATTAAAACTCCTAAACATAAACACATAAGTGTAAAATATAGAAGTTACAAAAATTTCAACCAAAACGCATTTTTACAGGACTTGCTCAGTTCACCTCTAGACAATGTTTATCAGCTTCCTGACCCGGATGATGCTCTGGAATTCTGGATGAAAACCTTTATTGATGTTTTTGATAGACATGTGCCAGTCAAGGAAGTTCGAGTAAAACACAACGTCAAGCCACCTTGGATCACCCAGGAAATACTTGAAATTATGAGAGACAGAGATAAAGCACATAAAAAGCGGGATCTCAGTGCATACCGTACTCTTAGAAACAAAGTTCAATATAGCACACGACGGGAAAAGAAAAATTACTTTAAGAACTTAGTAATGGATAAAACAAATAGTAAGGATATATGGAAGGCAATTAACACCTTGACAAACAAGTATAACTTCCGAAATTCTTTACCATCAAATCATATTACATGCGACCAATTCAGTAAAAATTTTCAAACTGACATAGACCAGTTGAAGGCTTCAATACCTAATTCTCCTTGCAACTTATCTTTATTTTCATCGTTTTGCGAGAATAGATGCTCCCGCGATATTCTTTCCGACATACCGCTAATGACAATCACTGAAGTATTCACTTACCTCAGTAACCTAAAAAACACAACCTCATCTGGGTTAGATGGAATCAGCAACCGGATTATCCGTTGTTCTGCGCCAGTCATTTGTACATCACTAACCTATGTATATAATCAGTGTCTAACCAAAGGCCACTTTCCATCAGCTCTCAAAATCGCTAAAGTGTACCCTCTTCTTAAATCTGGTTCATTGGACAATGGTCTCCCTAACAATTACAGACCCATTTCCTTACTATCATCACTATCTAAGCCACTAGAAAAACACATCCATAACGTAACATTACAGTATCTAGTTCGCAACAAGCTTATTGTTGACAGCCAATCAGGATTTCGACAAAAATATTCTTGCCATACGGCCCTAACAAACATGATAGAAAATTGGCACCAGAATATAAACAACAACAGTCCATGTGGAACTGTGTTTATTGATTTCAAGAAAGCATTTGATATGATAGACCATGTTATTTTAATTAAAAAACTCGAGACAATGAAAATTGGCCTTAATGTAGTCACTCTAATATCATCTTTTCTATCAAACAGAAAGCAAGTAGTATCACACAATAAATCTCTGTCTCAAACCACTACCTTCAATATTGGAGTACCGCAAGGCTCTATTCTTGACCCTCTATTATTTGCCATATATATTAACGATCTACCTTTGCATCTTTCGTCGTCCTGCGATCTATTTGCAGATGACTGTACGGTGTACACAAACGCTGAAAACTGTATTTTACTGGAGTCGTCTTTAAAACAAGAATTAAATAATGTAGTTAAGTGGAGCTATTCAAACCGTATGCAAATTAACATCACTAAAACAAAAGCAATGTTATTAAGAACCAGACAAAGACTACAAACTCTAAGCCCACACACATCACTTCAACTTCACATCGATAACATGCCAGTAGAAAGTGTAATTGAGCACAAAACATTAGGCCTAATCATTGATAGAAACCTAATCTTTAATTCCCATGTTCAAGCGCTCATTAAACAAACAGCGAAAAAAATCTATCAACTCGCCAAGATTAAAAACTTCCTTGATGAGGACACAAGGAAACTATTCTATACTTCTCATATACAGACACACTTTGACTACTGCTCTACAATCTGGGACGGTTGTTCTAATTCAAACACCAAGCGACTTTACTCACTCCAGAAACGGGCCATGAGTCTAATTTATAGCAAACATTTATCTGACAATCCTAGCCTGTATAAACGCCTTCAGTTACTACCATTCCGCAAACGCTTGCTTTTCAATAAAGCTAAACTAATTCACAAAATCCTGCATCGGAATGCCCCAAATTACTTTTAGCCATTATTTAAATATAATGCTAGACACAGTAAACGGTTAAATATACTACACATTCCGAAGCCTAGGATTGACTTATACAAAACAAGCTTAACGTACTCTGCAACTCAACTGTGGAACAATCTTCCACAAGAAATCAAAGACATCACCAATCTCTATTCATATAATCGCAAATTATTCGAACACTATCTCAATACGGATTACCTTCCCCCTTAATAATTGAGATAATAATAATAATAACAAAACCCTAGTATAACAGCCAATCACCTTTTTGTAGGCCAGTATATTCCACATGGCTAATAACAAGTGTCAGACCATTATCTAATATTACTGTGTCGTGTACTTTTGATGTTTGCATTTTGCCCATGCCTTTATAATGCATATCTTTTATATTGTTACTGTTCTTTGTTAGCCTTGAATGATGTGTGAATGAAATAATGTATGAAAGAGAGTGATAGAAGGGCAGAATGTTAGACGGGCCTGCGTGCCCAATTCTTAACCCTTTGAAAATAAAGTTTGTTCGTTCGTTCGTTGTTCTGTTCCCCTCGATCTTACCAGTTGTCACCAAATTCTCCAATCCATTTCTTCTCATAACATGCCCAAAAAAGTTTGACTGTCTACGTCTAATTTCTCTAATCAATTTACGATCTTCATTTGTTTCTTGAAGGACTTGTTCATTGGTCTTTCTGGCTGTCCATGGTATTCTTTGCATTTTCCTCAGAAACCACATCTCTACAGCCATCAGATGTTTTTCAGCCTGACTGCTCATTGTCCACGGTTCACATCCATACAAAAGTACAGGTTCAATGTAGCATCTCAACACTCTTTTTCTCGTTTCAATTGACATCTTTTTATTGGTCAATATGTTTTTCATCTTGCTAAAGGCTACTTTTGCCATGGGGATTCTTGTTCTAATCTCTTCAAGGCATCTCCTATCAGATGTTATTACTGTTCCGAGATAATTGTACCTGCTCACTTGTTGAAGAATAGTCCCAATTACTTGTATATTACATTGTGGTATTTCGTCCTTCCTAGTGACGACCATAATCTGTGTTTTTTTTACAATTTAATTCTAACCCTAGTTGTTCACTGTGTGTAACAATCGCATCTACTAAATTTTGCAGGTCCTGTTGATTGTCTGCAATCAAGACTGTATCATCTGCATATCTAATGTTATTGATGCATCGTCCCCCAATGTTGATTCCTTCCATATCTTCAATATTTCTGAAAATACTTTCACTGTACAGGGAAAACAGATCTGGAGACATTACACATCCCTGTCTCACGCCCCTTTTAATAGGCTGATATTGGCTTACTTCATTATCAACTCTTATGGCAGCTTGTTGTTTCCAATATATGTTTTTTACAAGTCTAAGATCTTTTCCATCAATTTGTAGATCTTCAAGCATCCTTATCATGTTGACATGTCTCACTTTATCAAAAGCCTTTGTGTAGTCAATAAAGCAAAGGTGTAGATGTTTGTTTACTTCTATAGAACGTTCGATTATGTTTCTCAGTATATACACAGCATTTACTGTACCCTTGCCTTCCACAAACCCACATTGTTCTTCTCCTATTTCAGGTTGTATTTTCCTCCTAACTCTTTGCATGATAATTCTTAGCAAAATCTTCGTGATGTGACTCATTATACTAATTGTTCGATGTTGATCACATTCCAAGGCTCCTGATTTCTTTGGGATTGCAATAAATACAGAATTACATAACTCCTGAGGTATATTTCCAGTATCATATATTGTATTAAGCAGACTGGTAACTTGATCTATTCCATATTCTTCTAAAGCATTAATCATTTCTGTTGTGACGCTGTCTGAACCGGGGGTCTTGCCAGATTTCATATGGTTAAGAGCATTCTGAACCTCCATCTTCAAAATTGCTGGTCCTTCATTATTATTTTGAACATCATACTGTTCGTCTCTGTTATCGTCATACAGGTTTTTCACGTAATCTGACCATTCATGTAATATCTGATCTTTTTCTATTATGACTCTTCCATCTTTTGTCTTTAGGCAGCCTGCTGATGTACGTGTTCTTTGATTAGTAAGCTCCTGAATTCTTTTGTGCATTAGTTTCGCATTGTTACTGTTGTGTTGTTTTTCAATTTCTCTGCAATTTTTCTCAAGCCATGTTTCTTTTGCCTCCTTACATAAGGTTCTCACTTTTCTGTGAATTTCTTCATATTTGGCAGGATTATTTTTGTTCTGTCTTCTTGTTTCCATTAGTTGTAAAATTTCTTCAGTCATCCATGTCTTACGGCCCACTTTCTTTACTTTTGGAATAGTTTTTTTCTGCTGCGCAACTGATTGAATTCTTCATTGTTTCCCATTGATCATCTACATCTTGAAACAGATCTCTAGATCAGACAATATATCAAATTTGTTCTTTACTTCTATGTTAAAATGCTCTTGTATTTCTTTGTCAGTTTTCAATTTGCACAAGTCATATTTAGGGTTTCCTGCTGTATACTTGACTTTCTTTAACTTTACCCTCAATGTGCCTGTAATTAATCTGTGATCACTGTAACAGTCTGCATTTGGAACTGTTTTTACGACTGTTAACGCATTTCGAAACCTTTTGCTAATCAGGATGTAATCTATCTGGTTTTTAATCCTGCTGTCTGGACTCCTCCATGTCCATAATCTTCTAGGATGCTGTTTAAACCAGGTGTTTCCTACAACCATTTCTTGTTCTTTTGCCCATTCTACAAGTCTGTATCCTCTTTCATTTCTCTCTCCCAAACCATGGTTGCCTACACTGCATCCATCGCCTTGCTGTCCTATTTTTGCGTTGAAATCACCCATTATGATATTTATTTCTGATTTTTTGCAGTTCTTCAAAGCAGACTCCACGTCATTATAAAATTCCTCTATGCTTTCTTCACTGCTTTCACTTGTTGGGGCATATACTTGAATGACATTTATTTTAAAAGGTCTTCCGTTTAATTTTACTAATAGGACTCTGTCTGACACAGCATGATATCCTTTGACAGAATTTGATGTTTGCTTATCTAATATAATGGCTACACCTCTTTGCTGTTCTTCTCCCCCAGAGTAAATAATCTTACAATCCTCTCCTGTCCTTATCCCTGCTCCTTTCCATCTCGTTTCCGATACTCCTAATATGTTAATCTTCTCTCTCCCCATTTCATTTTTGATGTTTTCTAATTTTCCATCTGCATTCATTGTTCTAACGTTCCAAGTTCCTACTTTCAATGATATTAATCTGTTGCACCTAGTAGCCTGTTGACGGTCTGGAGTCACCTGGTGCGCATGACTATCCCTACCGGGCGAGGCTGCTCCTGTGGAGCACCCATTTACGCCGTTTCTCTGATTATCGATGATTTCACACAACATGATTTTCTTGGCATCTGTAAAGAAGGTAGTTTGCCATTGATTTCCTTCCTAGCAGGGACCATACTGGTCAGTGACCGTAGCCATTGTCTCCTCAAAATAGAGATCCTCTGCCTACCGTCGTGAAGGTGGAGACCATAACCTACAACTATCTGTTGGCTGCTCTCCATCTTTATCCACCACTTGCACCCATGGCTTCACGTAACCCTGATCGTGGGGCTAAACGGGTACTCCACCTTGCCCAAGGGTGTCCAGTAGGCTAGCGGAGGGAAGGAGGCGCCTTACTTCTCCTTTGATAGGGGGTACCCCTACCCCGCTACCCGATAGTAGCATGGAGGAAGATATTTCTTTACGAGAGGATGAAGACATTGATGTGGGGATAGCACTTATACAGAAAAATCTGGAGTTACTGAAGACATGGAGACATGGTAGATAAATTGATAGAAAATGCTGCAGATAGCAGGATGAAGATTTTGTGATTTAAAGAGGAAATTGATAGTTGATGAAATACGCTAGCTTTGTATTACAGATGTTTTATAGAAACAGGCTGGCAAATGGTTTGATTAATACTAGTAATGAGTTGTCTTGAGGAGTAGACATGACACTATATATTTTGGTATTAAGATAGGTAATATGGATGTAAATTCGAGTGTGGTGTATTTTTGTTGTATTTTTATTGCCAATTGATTTTAAGATGTGACTTGTTGAGTTTTCTTAATAGATAAATAAGTTATTGTTAGTCCGTAAAAGTGACTAACAATGGATAGGATGTGTGTCATATTATTTTTGAAATATGTTTTTCTTTGAATGGGTTGATTATCTTTATTTGATATGAGGGGAAAGAAAATGCGTTTTCAAAACTTGGGGGGTATGATCCTGTTTTGACTTCGTTGATTCATGATTTTGGTTGAATTGTCTTGTGTATTGAATAGTATTTACCCTTGTTTAACAAATAACTTGAAAATTTTGTTCACAAGTTTTCTTTAGAATAAAAATAATAAGACAGGCCCTTATTTAAAACCTTTCGTTCAGAAAATGGTTGACAAACGAATGAGGACTAGAAGAGAGACACATTCTCCTTATGAGTAATAAGTTGTAGTAAATATGAATACCTTGTGCTGGTAGGAACACTGCTGTGCCAATCAGCGTTAATGTGTTAGGATAAGGAGCTTAATTATATAGTGGCTATGAAGTGTTGGAAACATATGCCATACTTAAGTGACGGGGCTCCCTACACAAATAAGAGGGTTCTGGGGAGTTGAAATAGGAGCTGCATTAAGTCAGCGTGGATTAAAGGTATATGGATTGGATGCCATATTATACACGTGATTAACGTCTAAAGAGGCTGTGATAGTTAGAAAATATAAGAAGCTGGTTAATAGAGAAGGGATATTAAAGGGGCTGTAGATAGCAGTGCATATGGTTTGGTATAGGGTTAGATACATAAACAAGTATACTTGTCATGGAATCTGAGGGGGTAAATATAGGAGCTGTGATAAACAGGGTTAATTAATGTTCATGAAATATGAACATTGTTATTGGTTTCATGATGGGACATGAGATAGGTGAAATATGGGCATGGGTGTGGATGGCAGTACGAATATTGAGTATATAGAAGAAATTTTGGATCAACTTAATTTATAACGAACAGAGATATAGGTTCATAAATCATAAGATGCGTTTTTGAAAAACTTTTATTTGTAAAAGTTTTTACGTTTGCAAGGGAGGTAAATGTGATTGTTTTTGATTACTTCTCTTCATAACTGGGTGCGCACCCCATCTTTTCTGTCTATCCTGTGTTGTGTGTTGGTGTTGAGAAAGAATGAGAAGTTTCATAACGCAAAGTGTATACCAACGATTTTTATGAACCATTATATATATCAATTGAAATATCATTATGACCTATGTTTTTGTAATGAAACGAAGAAGAAGTATAACTTCATAATATAGCGTTTTGCTATATGGGACAATTATAAGAGACAAGTGGAGAATTAGTTTCGAAGGATATAGAAATAAAAGTAGTTACTTAAGATAGTTAGGGATGGCTTGGAGAAAGAATATTGGGGTTAAGGTTTTGATGAGGGAAAGAATGGTTAGAATGAGTAGGTTAGGGGTTAAGACTTTTGAAGAAAAGTCTTTTTAAAGAAAGGGAGGTCTGTAACAGAGTGAGTACCATCTCTGTTAATAGGTTTGGAGAGCAGCATGATGTGCAAAGGTTAAGCACGGTTGAGCATCCTAGAAGAACGTAACTAAGGATGCTCAAGCCGTGACGTAGGTTTTAGAAAGGTCAGTTACAGCTGGGTCTTGAGAGGTGAACATCATATCATGTAACCTGTGCAATATTCTTGGACTTATTATGTTGAATAAAACCTTTTAAAAACACCATCAGGACTTATCTTATAAACGTCCCTGTACTGTCACAGTCTGTCCCATGACTGTGTATTCTAGAGGAACGTATAAACATAAATACACATATAGATCTGCATTATATCCACGGTATGTGCGAGTATTTAATGTTGTTTATTCTCAACGTTTCAACTCTGACCTGAAGTCGAACTTTAGCCATGAAGCAGTTTGGCCAGTGTTCCATATTCGTAACATAGTGTTAATCTGAGTGTTAAGACAGTTGAATAGTTGCAGTTCTATACTACTATATTTAAACATATACAACTGGTATCTTGCCGTCTTGGCAGACGATAGTTTGTAGACTGAAGTTATACCTCTCTGTAGCACACAGCCTGGGTTGAATTTAGAGACCATGTGCTGCCCATGCAGCATGATTCTTCTCTCGGATCTAGTTTACTCCTGAGGAAAGGTAACACCTATACGTCTGTAACAAGACCAGAGGGAGAAGCTGTCGAATCGGCAAAGCATTGATCTAACTGTCCGCGTGTCGGCCAGTTGCCGACTAAGGCTTAGGACCTAGTCTGCCCTACCATGACATTTAGTATTTAGACTGCATTTCCTCGAACTAGAATAAGGCTTGTAACCTCCTAATTGCTCTCCTGGCACAATGTGAGATGTTAGGTTTGGTAAGCGCTACACAAACTTCGGCTAACCACTTATATAATTTAATACCATTGGCACCTTGCCGTCTTGACAGACGATAGTTTGTGCTTTAAAAAGGCATAATAACTTTTAACTATGGCGGTAGCGAGTGTGACTGATAAGGCCAATTTGCGCTGTAAATGTCCGTTCACAGTGGGTGCATCTGAACACGTGGTCATTTCCACCATCATGCACCATCTTACGTCTCAAACGCTTGGTGTGTGACTTTTCTGCAATAATTTTCTCCTTTGACTTTATTCCATTTCTGATATTTGCCCTCCATGCAACACGTTCAGCGGCGACTTGCTCCCAATGTGCATTTTCAATGCCTGTATCAATCATGTCCCGCTTACACACATCTTTGTATCGTAGTAGAGGCCGACCCTGAGATCTCTTACCCATCTGTAATTCACCAAAAAAGATATCGTTTGGTATTCTACCATCATCCATCCTCCTAAGATGTCCTATCCATCTAAGTCTACGAAGACTGAGCATGGAATAAACTGTCACACAACCTGATCTTTCCAATACTTCAGTATTTGTGATTTTGTCTTGCCACTTAATACCAAGAATTCTTCGCAGACACCGCATATGAAAGCTGTTTAAATTGTTCTCTTGGTGTGAGTAAGTTGTCCAGGTTTAACTGCCATAGAGAAGAGTACTAAGGACACAGGCTTGATAGACAAGGACTTTTGTTTTGGCAGTAAGCTTCCTGTTCTCCCAGACTCTTTTTCTTAACCTGTTCATTGTTGTTGCTGCCTTACCAATCCTGATGTTTATTTCCTGATCTAGGGATAATTTGCTATTTACCACTGATCCTAGATATGTAAAATGGTCTACTATCTCTAGTTCGGCGTCGTCAATAAAGATTGATTGTACCCCATGTGTACCTTGTGACATAATCTGTGTCTTCTTTTTGCTAATTGTTAAACCAAATTCAGAACAAGCATTGGAGAATGCAGATAGTAGACATTGCAATTCTTCCTCAGAGTGGGTCGTAACTGCAGCATCATCTGCAAAAAGCAACTCTCTGATCAGTACCCTCTTAATTTTGGTCTTAGCCTTCAATCTCTGAGCATTGTAGAGGCCGCCATCTGAGCGTGAGTGAATGTATATACCACCATCCTGATCACGAAATGCATATTTCAGTAGAAGTGAAAAGTATATTCCAAAGAGGGTGGGAGCTAGTACACAACCTTGCTTAACTCCACTCTTGATTTCAAATTCTTCAGAAGTTGCACCATCAAACTTGATTATACCCTTCATGCCTGTGTGGAACGATTCCACAATGGACAGAAGAGGTGGTGGGCAGCCAATCTTCTTTAGTGCCTTGAACAGACCCTCACGACTGACCAAATCAAATGCCTTTGTGAGGTCGATGAAGGCAATAAACAGTGGTTGATTCTGTTCACGGCATTTTTCTTGCATTTGTCGCAATGAGAATATCATATCAGTGGTAGACCGGTTCTGTCGAAAGCCACACTGTGATTCGGGGTAGACTTGATCTCCTAGGACTTGAAGTCTGCGCAGAACTATTCTGGCAAATACTTTTCCAACAATACACAGAAGTGAGATACCCCTATAGTTGTTGCAGTCGCTCCGATCGCCCTTGTTCTTGTACAGTGTTATGATGCTTGAATCTTTGAAATCCTGTGGGACTTCTCGCCAGCATAGCTCTATTAGCTGGTGGATCTGTATAGTGAGTGTGTCTTGCCCACTCCTGATAACCTCTATTGGAATCCCATCCTTACCTGGAGCCTTGCCAGATGCAAGTTCATTTATAGCACACTTAACTTCTGTTATGGAGGGAAGTGTGTCCAGGTGGTCAAGAGTTGGTAGAGCCTCTATGGCGTTGAGGGCATCATCCGCTAGTTTGGTCTCACTTGAGTAAAGCTCCAAATAGTGCTCTACCCATCTGTCCATCTGCCGTTTCTTGTCAGTGATGATTTCTCCAGTCAAGGTTTTCAATGGTGCACTTCTTTTTATCACTGGACCACAGGCTTTCTTTATTCCTTCACACATGCTTCTTATGTCTCCCTTATCACTTGCGATTTGAATGGACTCACATAACTTGATCCAATAATCATTTGCACACTGCCTGGCAGCCTTTTGCACATCCTTCCTAGCTTGCCTTAGCTCACTCAGAGTGTTACGCGTTGGTCTTTCCTTGTTTCTTAAGAGAGCTTTCTTCTTCTTATCAATCAAGGGCTGCAGAGTCTCGCTGTTGGCCGCAAACCAGTCCTGCCTCTTATGATCCACAGTGCCGTAAACCCCTGCGGCAGTTTTATAAAGAGTTTCCTTAATTTGACCCCACTTTTAATTTACTGTACAATTTTCTGGTGTATCAGTGAAAGCGTCTTCAAGTTGCTGTTGAAACTGAAAGCACTTTTCAGGATCATGAGTGTTAATAATATTAATCCTGGGGCTAGATTTGTGTTTAGCTGTGTAGATTCTCTTTGGTCTCAGTTTAACCCTTGCAACAACCAAAGAATGATCCGTATCACAGTCAGCACTGTGGTAACTACGAGTCAATGATATATGGTTCAGATGTTGTCTCCGTGTGATGATGAAGTCCAGCTGGTGCCAATGGCCGGATCTTGGATGTTTCCATGTGACCTTATGCATCTCTTTTGTTTAAAAAAAAAGAGTTTGTGATACATAGGTCATTACTGGTGCAATGCTCCAGCAGCCTTTGCCCATTTTCATTCATGCGACCGATGTTGTCTTTTCCAAGGCACACTGGCCATGAACTCGAGTCATTGCCCACACGAGCATTGAAATCACCGAGCATATAAATGTAGTCAAATTTTGGAACTGCCTTGATCACGGAGTCTAACTCCTCATAGAACAAACCCTTCACATCATCAGAGGAATCGAGTGTCGGTGCATATGCAGTAATAATGGTGGCAAACCCACAAGAGGTTGCCAAGCGCAGGGACAATAGTCTTTCATTTCCTCCTGCTGGAATTTCAATCATTCCCAGTAGCGAATTCTTCACTGCAAAGCCCACACCATGTTGCCTTTTTTCTGCCTGCCCTCTACCCTTCCAGAAAAAGGTGTAGTTGTTTTCCCTGAGTGACGCTTCCTCAGCGAGGCGAGTCTCCTGCAGGCCAGAAATATCAATGTTAAGACGATTGAGTTCGGCATCAATCACAGCCGTTTTTCTCACATCGTCAATATTGGTCAAGTCAGAGGAAAATCCTGGACACATGGTTCTCACGTTCCAGGTTGCAAGCCGTAGCTTGAGGTTTCTATTTTGATTTTTGTTTGTACCTGGTGCATTGGTTTTACAGCCTGCGATTCAGATTTTGTCCTAGCCCCAAGCACCCATTGAAGCAGGCAGGCTGTGGCGGATCAGCACCCAATTGGCTGGGGGCTGCCCAGCTTGAGGCGGGCGGTAGCTGATCAGTGACACCTATAGGTTTCTCCCACCGTCAGAGGCAACGCGTGGCGCCCCATGTCTACGCCAACTGACAAGGACTTATAACCCGTAACAGTTGCCTCTCGCTTTGATTCCGAGACCAGTTAAGACCAGGGATGGAGTTATTGCCTCTCCATAGCACAAAGCCTGGGCTAAAATATAGAGATCATGTGTTGCCCATGCAGCATGATCCCTCTCTCGGCCTGCCTAGTTCACTCCAGAGGAAAGGTAACACCCCTACATCTGGAACAAGACAAGCTGCAGAAGCTGCCGGATCAGCAAAGCAATGCTCTAACTGTCCGCCTGTCGGAGCTTCGATCCTAGACCAGTCGCCAACCAAGGCTTAGGGCCTGGTCTGCCCTGCCATGACAATTTTGTCTTTAGCTTAGACTTGTACCCTCCCAATTGCGCTCTTCCGCCCGAAGCCGTTGGCACAATGTGGGGTGTCGGGTTTGGTAAGCGCCGCCCAACGTTCGGCGCTAACAGAAAGCAGGTAGTATATAATTTAATAGGGTCAGATTAAAATGTATGTAGTTTGTGGCGATATTTGCTTTGTACAGTCGTCTTAAAACAATAAAGAGGCTGCATACAGATAGCTTGTTATCCAGTTTCTGAGTGAAATTATTTCTAGAATTGCTCCTCGTCAACCATGTTCTGGTTGTTGATGGTTTCCAAGAACTGTTCTTAACTACCTGTAAGTCTAACAAAACTGTCAATTAAATATGAGTGACATTGCCACACATCTTGACATCAATCAAGGTTCAGCACACAACATCATCCATGATGCCCTAGAGTACCGCAAAGTGCCTGCAGGCCAGGTGCCACGGCAGCTTACCCCAGCACTGAAACAACGTCGCATTGATCCTTTTCAAGAACGTTTGCAGTGCTTTGAAGCAGACGGTGATGCTTGCCCATGAAGAATCGTTATTGGAGATGCATCCTGGGTTCACTAAAACGAGCCGGAAACGAAGAGCAAGGAATGGCGCCACCCCTCAACGAAACCAAAGAAGATTCGCACGCCGCTATCTGCAGGGAAGGCTATGCTGACCATCTTTTGGGATGAACGAGGCGTTATTTTAGAGCATATGTGCCAAGATGGAAACCGTCACTAGTAATACGTGTACAGATCTTCTCATGAATCATCTTCGACCCACAAATCCAAATGACATGGTGTTCAGGGTAAAGGTGTCCTTTTGCAACAACACAATGCTCTACCCAAGGGGTGGGCAAATATTTTGTGCGCAGGGACGCATTATATATATATATATATATATATATATATATATATATATATATATATATATATATATATATGTATGTCGTCTCCCTGGCCTAGAATTTTAGCCAATTTTCTCCGTAATCTCGTATACTCTCGTAAGTAACGTGACGACGGTGAGAATCAGCAGTGGATCGGATGGCGTCGGTAACTTACGGGGTATGTGAGCCGGCCGCTCAGAAAGCAATAGCAAACGACTGTACGTAATCTTGCCAAGAAATCAACAATCAGCTGATAAATTCGCATTTTAGCATAACATGGTTCCAAATGTTGCTGTATGTAACCAGCGGCCGGGTTGGGGTGAGCGCCCAACCTTGCATAAATACCCTAATGGCTCGTGCATTCATCACCTATGCAGCAACAGTCCAACATCTGGCCTTGTCGTGGCGGGACTGTTTTAACTTACAGGAGAAGGGGCGACGGCGAGTCACTGTCGCCGAGAAATATCCAGAACGCTCTAGATGTGTATGCACGTACATGCATGCGCAGAAATGTGTGTGCGTGCCTACACACCTAAACTCGAGTAAGACCACAGTCTGCTCTAGCAAAGGAAAGGTACTGAGCAGAGCAACCAGACAGACATGGGAGGTCGAAATCTGGCCAAGGAGGTCACCTCAGACAGATGCAAGGCCCAGAACACTTCGGATGAAGACACAGTGACAGTGAAAGAAATCAAGGCTGTGCTTCGACGATCAAAAAACAGTGCTCCAGGTCCTGATGGCATAAGATACGACGACATAAATAGGTGTACCGACAATGAGCTAGAGAAACTAGCAGACATGTACAACAACAGTATAGGGAGTGCTAGCATCAAGGAGGAATGGTTACACAGCTATCTGATTCCCTTGCCGAAGCCTGACAATGACCACAAAAAAATTCAGGGATATCGAATTATAACCATGCAGAATACAATAGGCAAGCTGCTGGAGAAGGTAATTGCCAGGAAAATATCAAGCCAACTAGAGAGGCAAGGTGTTTTCCCACCTACCCTGGGTGGGTACCGTCCAAAAAGAGAAACCTGGACCAATGCAGCAGTCTTTGCCCATGATGTCTATGAAGGTTTCCACTCAGGCACTGAAACCGCTGCTGCAGCGATTGATCTTGAGGACGCATACAACAGAGTACCACTGGATTTTTTAATGTTTCAGCTTCTTGAACTAAACGTAAGTCCATTCCTCCTTAGTTGGATCGCTGCAGCCCTCTTCCAACGGAAAGTAGTTTTTAGATGTGGCAGTTGGACTTCGGAACCAACAACAATCTATCCTGGCCTACCACAGGGATCACCATTATCTCCGGTACTGTTCAACGCCTACACAGTGAGAATCACCAGTGAGCAGATCACTTGACCTGGCAGGACATTGTCATATGCCGATGATGTTTTAGTGTATCGTCAGGGTAAGGATAGAGAGGAGGTTGCTGGGGAACTACAAACCGAACTCAATCGCATAAGTACTTGGTGTGATGAAGCTGGGGCAATGGTCAACCCAACAAAGGCAACAGTGACTTGGTTCTCGTTGAATAATCATATTGTCAACAATCCAACACCAACTGTAATGCTGTGTTCAGAGACGGTGGAAAGAACGCAGGCAATGAATTACCTGGGGATACGGTTTGATCGAAGCCTTGCTTATAATGTGCACATAGACCAGGTGATAACAAAGGCCAAGCGGGGTTTGGCAGCGATGCGGGTGATGGCGGCAGCAAACTGTGAGCAGCGCCATCTATGTCATCTGTACGAGGGGCTGGTCATGTCTGTTTTGGAGTATGCAATGGCAATCTTGACTCTCAGCCATAAGCAGATAGAAAGGATGGAAAGGATACAGAATGAAGCTATGCGCATTATTCTTGGATGTACAAGAGATACAGCATGCAGGGCGATGCGCTACCTTCTTGATTTTCCAACCATTGAAGAGAGAATACAAGTTTGCAGGGCACGCGCCTACCTCAGAATTAACGCAAACACACAACATCCACTGCATAGTGAAATTAGGAAGGTGAAGGGCAGCAGTTTAAAAAGAGGACGGTCGTGGATGGGTCAAGCCGAAGACTTAGAACCTGGCGAGGAGTGGGTGCAAGTGCCAACAGACTTCTGCACATCCTTTTCAGTTTGCATCCAACTAGATAGAAAATGCAGACAAGAAAATGCGGCTGCTGTTGAGGCTGAAGTACAAGCGTTGATTTTCGAGAATTCGCTAGACGGTGACGCGGTCATCTACACAGATGGGTCGGTCGTCCGACATGTGAGAAGCTCATGGGCCTTTACAGCTCGGGCCGGAGGGAGAATTGTGAAGGAGGACTCTGGTGCTTTCACTGAAACCACAAGTAGCCTGACCATGGAAGTCATGGCAGTAAGTAAAGCAATAACATGGCTCGAGACACAGACATTCACCAGGGCTTGTTTCCTTAGCGACTCAATGAACATGATCAAGAGGATAGAGGAGGGGTCGATCCGAAGAGAATGGTTGCTGCCTCTGAAGCGGTCTCGGCTGGCAAAGATTAGTTTCATCTTCGTGCCAGGGCATGCGGGAGTACAAGGAAATGAGCGGGCTGACAAGCTCGCAGGTGAGGCTACTGTGGAGGGCGGACGCGCCTTGGACCAGGCTGACATTCTGAATGCTCTACGTGATGTGAGACTTTTGCGAGAACCAAGTGATGACTGTGAATCTACAACAATGGCCAGACTGCTAGAGCAGCAAATTAAAAGAGGGGTTGCCAAACAAGAACACTACGCAGGAAGCCAAAGAAGATTGATAAACCAACACAGAACTGGAGTCGTTAGCCGCTACACGCTGCGGGATTTGCTGAGGAGGGGATCCGAGCACTTATGGACTGAATGGTTCGATGTGCAACGAGGATGATCTGTCGACTAACTAACTAACTAGGTACTGAATACAGAAGCAACCAGCCATGAGCCGCACCACAGAAATCAGGATGCTTCCAATCACGCGCAATGAAATATGTCGACTACTACTAAATGTTACGATGCTCGCCCTGCTTTGGACCCCCAGGCAGGTGCAGTGCCGGGCCATATGCCTCGAAAGGGTCCAACAACAGCTACTGGAAGTCTTTCTAAGATGTCCTGTTGAGCCAGGGGACATGAGAATAGAGCGTCTGGCCATACCAAACAAAGACTAAAACTAATGCACTGGAATGCGGAGGGATTCAGCAACAAAACAATAGAACTAGAAAACATCTTGGATCAAGAAAAGGTAAGCGTATGTTGCTAGCAAGAAACTCACCTCAACGAAAACGAAATGATGTCTTGGAACTTGTCTGTACTAAGGACACTACTTTCTGAACTTAGCAGCCAGCATAAGATCACCATACAGTGGATACCATCCCACTGTGGAGTACCCGGAAACGACAGAGCTGATCGATTGGCTAAGAAAGGAGCAAAAGAATAACAGCCTGATGTGCCCATTACATACCACCAAAAGAAAAGAATGATCAAATCAGCCATAAATCCACCACAACCTGCTCAAAACGACTACCAGATTATGGACAGACCAGAACAAGTCACTATTCTGCGCCTCAGAACAGGACACAATAGATTACGCAACCACATGTATACAAGGTTCAAGATTGGTGACTCAGCCATGTGGATTATCGCCGCAGTCAGCAGAGCACATACTCACAAACGGAACAAATTACAACATGTAAACCTTCTGGCCTAGAGAGACGACAGTGGAAGATAATCTCTATGAACTGCTGAGTGAACTAAAAAGGACAGTTAAATTCATACAAGAGGCAACATTGCAGTTATAGACATATTTAAGGCGAACGAAAGAAGAAGAAGCATTACATTACGAAGGTCAAGAACTGTTTACAAAAATAGATAATTAGAAAGAAATTTTATCAAAAATGTTAAAACAATCATAACGGTACATGATATTCTTCAAAATTCAACAAAATAACTTAAACACGAAGTAAAATTTTTTTATTCCTGAATGCCCTCGCTGGCCGCATAAAAATCAATTGGCGGGCCGCATACGGCCCGCGGGCCGTAGTTTGCCCACCCCTGAGTCAAATGGTTTTTCCATGCAAGTAGGTTACCAGTCAACAGCATACCACAACAAGCAATGATTATAGACCAGATGGAAGCAGAGGAAGATGCCGACCTTATAAACGATGGATGCAGGGAATAACAGAGTCAATGGAAATATCGATACAGGAAGCCCATAAGTGGGCACTCTACCGCTGTTTATACTTCACCTCGACACAAGAGAAGATGATGAGATGAGACTTCCTCAATCCATCCAGCATCCTGTCTCTGGGTCTGCTTCTGTCCCTCTTCTCTCACTGATCCCTCTAGTCTTCACGATGTTTTCCAATGATTTTCTTCTCATTATATGACCAGCGAGAAGAGAGACATGAGAAAATAGTATACATGCACGCGCGCATGCTCGCGTGCGTGCGCGCTCGCACACACACACACACACACACGCGCACGCATACACATAGGAAAGGCAAACATAATGAGATAGTGTTAGATCAGTATGGGATAAGAAATATTGCATTAGCGCACCATTGCCTTGTGGAAGTTCTTGTAAGAACGAAGGCTGGGTTACAAAAAAATCCCTGTATAAAATGGGGGCGGGCAGAGCCCATAAGCCCGGGAAAGCAATCTGTCTATGGGAAGAGGAATCCAGAAAGGAAACCACAACCTTCGAAGTCGGAAGATATTGATCTAAGTGGCTTGAGAATAAAATGCGGATATCTACGCACACAATGGATGTTATCCACCACCATACTTTGAATACAAAACGATGTTTTGGGGATGCAGTGGGCGAACATCATTAGGAATCATTATTTCTGACACAAATTACATGTCTCAGTCTGAGGATCAACTAGGGAATATTTTGACCAAATTCTGTGACAATAATGACAACTATCTCAACCTTGACCACTGAGACAAGGAGATAACTGCCAATCACGTGCCAGTCACGCAAGCTCGAGCCTTGAACCCTGTTAGCTAAGTAAGCATGCGGACGTGGTCAATTAGTGGGTTCTGTGATCGCCAGTCGTATGTTAGTTATGCATTAATAAACATAGACCCCCACCACTGTATTTACGCGCGCGCGCGCACACACACACACCCACACACACATACACGTACACACACGCACGCACAAACACGCACACACACACACATTGGAATTTGTAGCTACTGTAACAGTAGATTCTTTAGAGCAGTGGTTCTCAAAACTTGTTTGGCCCATGCACCCCTTCACAATATGTTCAGAACGCATTTCCCACCTGTTGAGAACCACTGCTTTAGAGGATTGTCAACTAATGATCACCATAACGTGCCTTGAAGAATATCGTAGGAGTTCTTGTATCTCCACTGATTTCAGATTTTGACGGTTTTTGATCAATCTACAGATGGCGTGCGATCAACGCTTAGATGACTCTTCTTCCACTGAACAGTCTAGTCATTACGATGTTTTCAACTATTTCTCTCACATGAATTATGGTGTTTTTCACTGTCTCTCTTCTCACGAATTACGATGTTTTTCACTGTCTCTCTTCGCATGGACTGATCAAGGACCGCTGTTTGTATCGTTCATATAGTTGTATATAATGTTTTACTTCAACAGCATACCACAACAAGCACTTTCAAGAAACTTTCAAGAAATTGTTGTTAGTTACTCTGGCAGTCCTAGGTACAGGTATTGATCGACTTACGACCTATGCAACTTACGATCATTCGACTTTACCACGACAATCACTAGCCATATTAGATTTCAGATGTATTTCTTATTATTATTCAATGTGTATCAAGAATATCGCTACCGCCTTATATATTAGTGCTTTGTGCGACGCTTTCCGCGCTGCGGAAAGAGACCGAGCCATATTGGATAAAAACCCGGTGCAATTAAGTCGACCCTGTCGACTTTTAAGCAACTTTTTAAAACTTCTATTTGCTGATGATTGCGCTCTATATGCCAACTCAGAGGCGGACATGCAACATAATGTTTCAGCTTTCTCACATGCCTGTGCCAACTTTGGGCTCAATATCGACTTGGAGAAGACTGTAGTTATGTACCAGCCAGCTCCAGGGAATAATCACACTGTGCCGAATATCAAAGTGAATGATCATAGACTAAGTGTTGTGGACAAATTCACCAATCTTGGCAGCACCGTGTCACAAGCTGCCACAATTGATGACGAAGTGAATGCAAGAGTCTCAAAGGCCAGCGCGGCCTTTGGCAGACTGTACAACAATGTATGGAACAGAAATGGAATAAGCCTGCAAACAAAGCTGAAAGTCTACAAAGCAGTTGTATTATCAACACTGCTATATGCTTGTGAAACCTGGACTGTTTATCAGCGACACGCTAGGAAATTAAACCACTTCCACACAGTCTGCCTTAGGAAGCTACTGAAGATTAAATGGAAGGACAAGATCCCAGACACTGAAGTCCTAGAAAGAGCGTCCATGCCCAGTATCCACACTATTCTAATGAAGAATCAGATTCGCTGGGCTGGTCACTTAACTCACATGCTAAATCACAGGCTCCCTAAACGAATTTTTTACGGCGAGTTGCGTTGTGGTAAACGCTCCCAAAGCAGCTAGAGAAAACTCTTTAAAGACACTGAAAATCTCACTGATTGCTTTAAGAATTCATCATGACACCTGGGAGAATCCGGCCAGAGACAGAAATTCGTGGCGTGAATCATTACGAAAGGGTGCAATTACTTGTGAGGCAACCAGGACTGCAAGAGCTGTGAATAAAAGGCAGGACAGAAAAACCACTGCAGGCAATCCTCCTCCAGAAACGTTAAGCATTCTTTGTCTACATTGTCAAAAAACATTTCGAGCCAAAATAGGCCTTATCAGCCATCTTAGAACTCACGGCTCCATACTTTCAACCCCATTGGATGAAATGAGTGGTCATTGTCATTCTTGATTGACAAACAACATAACAATATTTTCTCCCGCGTTTCCATCCTGTTTCAGGATATTGCGGTCAACACCAGCATCTTTCAGCTGTAATGTTGATTCCTAGGCTAGATTACGCTCATCAGCACGCCACGACTTTCTGAGCATAACAATATAGATATTTTAATTTGTTCGCGTTCAAGAATGATGACCAAAACTTGTCTCGAAAGTTGAAGGTCAGAATCATTGCCCATGTGGTCAAGGCTACTTTCTATTCATTTACTTTTTAAAACTATTTTAGGGTGTCTAGTTGGCCAAACGTCGAGGTGCGTTTGTTTCTTCAGAGATATTCTATCATCATATAGAGGGGCAGATTCTATTTCCGGGATGCCTTCAATATTTTCGTTGTCTGGAATGTCATCTGATCTCAACTTCTTTTTATTTTTTATTTCTTTAATGAGTGTCGGTTAATAAACACCTGATGTGTTTCTGGTTGCATGCTGGCGTGGTGGGGAACGAGCAGGCGGACAGTTTGTCAGGGTCTACACCCCTGGGTGGAGTATTGGTGCATGATAAAGCAGACGTGGTCATGGCCCTGTGGGGTCATGCATATGGTACAGAAGAACAGATAGATCATCACGGCCTGGAGAGAATGGTGCTGCAGGGGATAACCATAAGATCTGGCTGAGCACATTATGAAACTGCTACTGGTACCATTAGTAATTGCACTCTTCGCTGGTTGTTGAAGATGAGGACGTGTTAACTGCCATTGAGGCAGAGACACTGCCTTCGCGTGTTGTTTAACACACAAAATACTCGCTTGTTAAAGTTTGCAGAAGCAATTATGATCAATCAACGCAAGCCAGAATTGTGTAAACAGAAAGACATGTTAGTCAGCTTAAAATTACCGTGGTAGATAATTGACATTACTGTGCGAATATGTGTATATATCCAGGCGAACCTTCTGGCCTAGAGAGTCAACAGTGGAAGATAAACTCTATGGACCGCTGAATGAACTAAAAAAGACTGTTAGATTCATACAAGAGACAACATTGCAGTTATAAACATATTTTAGGCGAACGAAAGAAGAAGAAGAAGTGTATATTTCAACTTGAAGGATTTATCTAGTTAATACACGTAAGTTGTGTGATTTCTTCTCCTATTATAATTTTATAATTATGGAAAAGTTTGCATAGGCTACCATGCCGGCAAGCTCAGTGTTCCTTCTTCTGTTACGTTGGTTCGTGAAGGTTCTTAGGTCTTTGTTTGAGTACACTGACTTTTTTACGGGTTTGCCACGCCATTTTAAATCCTATCCTACAACGCTTGGGGCTATAACGTCATGACCAATTGCGAAGCTCCTTTCATACTATCTTAGGAATATTGCCACCCGGTTTAGGAATCTATGCGATTTCCACTTTGGTGATGTAAATGTATCATTTTCTTAACTCTCGCGCTAATCCTTTCTTTCCTATACTTTGAAATTTTAGTATGTTGGTGATTGTTGGTCTTCTTGTTTCCATTAGTTGTAAAAAATATTATTTCAGTCATCCATGTCTGTCGACCCACTTTCTTTAATTTTTGAATAGTTCTTTTCTGCAGCTAAACTGATTGAATTCTTCAACATTTCCCATTGATCGTCCACATCATAAAATATGATCTCTAGATCAGACAATATATCAGATTTTTTCTTTACTTCTATGTTAAAATTATCTTGTATTTCTTTTTCAGTTATCAATTTGCACAAATCGTATTTAGTGTTTCCTGTTGTATACTTGACTTTCTTTCACTTTACCCTCAATGTGCCTGTAATTAATCTGTGATCACTGTAACAGTCTGCATTTGGAACTATTTTTACGACTGTTAATGCATTTCGAAACCTTCTTCTAATCAAAATGTAATCTATTTTTTTAAATCCTGTTGTCTGGACTTCTCCATGTCCATAATCTTCTAGGATGCTGTTTAAATCAGGTGTTTCCTACAGCCATTTCTTGTTCTTTTGTCCATTCTACAAGTCTGTATCCTCTTTCGTGTAGCTCTCCCAATCCATGGTTACCAACACTGCATCATCGCCTTGATTTCCCACTTTTGGGTTGAAATCACCCACTATAATATTTGTTTCTGAATTTTTACTTTTCTTCAATGCACACGCCATGTCATTATAAAATTATTCTATACTTTCTTCACTGCATTCGCTTGTTGGAGCATATATTTGAATGACATTGATTTTAAAAGGTCTTCCGTTTAATTTTACAAATAGAACTCTGTCTGACACAGCCCAATATCCTTTAACAGAATTTGCTGTTTGCCGATCCACCATAATGGCTACACCTATTTGCCGTTCTTCTCCTCCAGAATAAATAATCTTACAATCCTCTCTGTCTTGACCCCTGCCCCTCTCCATCTGTTTTCACACATTCCTAATATATTTATATTCTCTCTTCCCATTTCTTGTTTGACGTTATCCAATTTTCCATCTGCATTCCTTGTTCTGACATTCCAGGTTCCTACTTTTAATTATAGTACTCTTTTGCACCTAGTAGCCTGCTTACGGTCTGGAGTCTCCTGGTGGACATGACTATCCCTACCGGGCGATGCTGCTCCTATGAGCACCCATATACACCGTTTCTCTGAATGTCGATGATATCGCAAAACATAATATTCTTGGCATCTGTAAAGAAGGTAGTTTGCCATTGATTTCCTTCTTAGCAGTGACCATACTTGTCAATGACCGTAGCAATTGTCTCCTCAAAAAAGAGATCCTCTGCCCACCGTCGTGAAGCTGGAGACCATAACGGACAACTATATGTCGGCTGCTCTTCAACTTCATCCACCACCTGCACGAATCTGCACTGTTGTCTGGGTAAACTATGATTCAACCTCTTAAAGTGAGGTTTCATGAAAGGAGATCGGCTAATTGTGTGCTTGGTTTATTCTCCGTATGTTGATCTTTCGCATGTGAAATTTTGGAATAATAAATTTGTTGGCTTTTGCGCGTGAAAAACTCTGCATTGCATATCTCTTTGTGTTGCCTTGATTCAGTTCATGGTCGTATGTGAGAACACATACTGCCTTAATCATTTCCAAAGACAGTCTCTAAAAATATCGTTAGCGGCACAAATACAATATTAAGTTATTTTCCACAAATCCCAAATAAAATGGCATATTCATTCCGAACTTTCCTCTATTATTAAGCAGAGTGTGAATATCTTGTTAGTGCAGGGTCTATGTTCTCGGCAGACTGCCTTTTAATCCCTTTGTTGTTTGTCAATGGCATCTCTTAATGTCCTCAGAATTATCCTGTTTACTACTTTACCTGCATTGAACTGGCAACAGCATGGTCCCTCTATAATTTTCGAATTCCTGCAAGTTTCCTGGCGCCCGTTTAATGAGGCTAGATGGATCTCAGGCTGTGCTCATCTTGTACAAATCCTACAATTACTGGAGATTGAAGCTTACATCCTGGTTATAGTAGCGGAGCACCATAACCGCGATAGTGGCTATTTAAACAATATCATAAAATACCATTACTAATAGGCTGTAGTGGCCCCAATCTTCAGGGTGCATTTATTCTGTCTTCTTCCAGTCCATCTGTTGATGTGATCCACCCAGATGTAACGATATCTCCTTCTTCAGCGCTTGCCCTATACCATCATCTTCATCCTCCAGTGCCTTGCTGGCTGGCGTGAGCGATCATGCTTCTCCACAAATTGCGATCTCCGACGCCATGAACAATTCGTGTGTTGACTTCCTTCTGTACCATGACAGAAGACTCTCAAGAATTTCCTCACGCTGTCTTCCTCTGTCTCTCTTTTCACAAATCTGTCCGATTGTCATAACATGTCCCAGTTGTTGTCTTCTCATAATGTGGCCAAAAAATGATGACGGCTTCTTTCTGGTGTGTGTGATGTTTGCCCTATACATTTCCATGTAATACATCCCATGTGCTGTGTCTCTGTATGTGTTAGAGGTACTTCATTGTATAATTTCTATTTTTCCGTCATGATATTCTTGCTGCTTGTCTGTACAACTCAAAAGCTTACATCTTATCTCCCCGGGTTTATCTCCCATAAATATAATGTGGTTCTGTTAATGTTTTATTTGGGTGGACCTTTCTACGTGTTTAGCTAGGTGGTTCGGATAGAAGTAAGAGAACTAATTATAACGTACTTTGTTTAATGTAACAACTGGTGGGCCAAAAAAAAAAAAGTAATAACTGTAACAAAGTTTAGTTAATGTATCAACTAGCATGGGCAGAAATATAAAAATAACATTATAACTTTTTTTTAATTACACATAATCTACTAAACGGTACAGTTATCTCGGAACAGTCATAACATCTGATGGGAGATGCATTGAAGAGATTAGAACAAGAATTGCCATGGCGAAGGTAGCCTTTTGTAAGATGAACTACATACTGATCAATAAAAAGATATCAATTGAAACGAGAAAAAAGGGTGTTGAAGTGCTACATAGAACCTGTACTTTTATATGGATGTGAAACTTGGACAATGAGCAGTCATGCTGAAAAACATCTGATGGCTGTAGAAATGTGGTTTCTGAGGAAAATGCAAAGAATGCTATGGACAGAAGGAAAACCCAATTAACAAGTCCATCAAGAAACAAATGAAGATCGTAAACTGATTAGAGACATTAGATGTAGACAGTCACAATTTTTTCGGGATGTTATGAACGAACGAACGAACGAACGAAAATCTTTATTTTCAAAGGGTTAAGAATTGGGCAAGCAGGCCCGTCTGACATTCTGCCCATCTTCGCTATTTCCTCTCATACATTCTTTCATTCAACATCTCTTATTAAGCAATTCTTTGACAACAAAAGAACAATAAGCATTAAAACAAATGAAAAATAATCAATAATACATGACTCGTTGAGGCAATGTTTAACATGGGCATCATGAATCTTCAATCTGGCTCTAGAGAAAGTTGTAAGGAAGGTAAAGGAGGAATGTGATATTGGAGGAACATCCAAGCTGCTTGGTTATGCAGATGATATAGATATTATAGGGCAAAGTGAACAAAAGACATTGGAAATATTGACTCACTTAAAGGAAAAAGCCCAACAGATGGGGCTGGTTATCAACCAAGATAAGACAGAATATATGGTAATTTCAAGAGACGGAATGGCTAGAAACTCTGGTCGCCTGTCAGCAACCGATGTTTCAGGCATCATAGGATTACTTCTCTCGCACCACACAAGAAACTTGCAAGTCGTGTGAGAGGATACATTTTATTGCCGTTGGCTCTTTACATTTACAAAACAGTCGGTATCAAATCACACACAAAGCCACAGAATTGCCTATCACTAGTTTCCTAAGCCTATTGCTAATCTCTATCTACTTGGCTACAGAAACCCCTATCGACACTAAACGGTGCGCTCGCTAAGAAGTCAGTCCCCAGTCTGATTCTTCTCCTCGCGTGGCTACACAGCACGCGGAAGGACCTTGTGCGTCCTTCGACGTTTTGCGTGCTGTCACACTCAGCACGCTTATAGCAGCCGTCTCCTATTCAGTGGCAATCCACTTCTCTGTGGCTATCACGTAGGCGTGATTCTGCCGTGACCAGAGTACTATCTATCTGGTCGACGCCTCCGTGTCTCATGAGAGAACTAGTTAATAGTCCCCCTTCCTATTACTTACCCTGCCCTCATACCGGGGCACTGTGTTACCTCTGATCTGCTTGAGGTTGACCACTCTTCCCGGTGGTCTTCTATCTTGAGGCAGACCTCAGACCTCTATCCTTCAGTCTTTGACACACACCCTCCCCTCCTGTGTTGCGTCATCAACTTTGACTCCTTGGTTGTGACGCAAGAGGTTTCTAAAAAATTAGTGTATCTAATTTTTGTCAAAGACTGCTGATAATCTGGCTTTGGGTACCTCAATAGACTTCTACTGACTATTGTCACAATGTAGTATCACTTTACTTGGCTACTGGCAATCGCCACAAACTTGTATGGTTGGCGTGAGCCCTATTCTCAATCGCAATATTATATTAATTAGAGGTATGTCTGAACCGGACCATTGTCTTATAAGACCTGCCCTCAAATAGTAAATTAACTCACTACCCATACAAAGTTGACTTTTTTAGGGTCAACACATGAATTGCTTCATGTCCCCCATATAATATTAAACAACCATTACACAAGCTGTGTGCGACAGGCTTTGCCTATCTTGCTTCCGCGTGTAAAGTTATCTTTCACAGTTAAGTTAGTGTTTCGTTGTCTATTGTGTCCCCTGACCCGGAGTTATCTCCCTTTGATCTACCGAAAATGTATGCAATTTACATGTTAGTTTTCCTGGATGTTTGCGTGTTTGGATCTAACTAATAGTATAATCTAACTTCTAACATGTGTGTTTATTTATAATATGTATGTAAGTTAGTTTTCAAGTGCCATAATTCGGTTAAATGCGGCCACAAACCAGTGTATAACACTAATTCGTGACTACGTTTCCGTCTTATGAGACTTAAAATACTTTCTCTAAGATCTACACTAAACTACACACAACACATTCAAGACAGCACACTTTCAACATCGAAAGCAAACATTTGACGCAGACACCAAACAAATAAAAAATCGCGTTGAGCGGCAGGAAAAATCCGATGACTGATCTCACTCTCTCTTGTATATTTTACATATGCTCTCACTTTTACACTTCTGTCACACATCTTTTACCTTCACAATTATTTAAAAACCTTGGAGTGACACTGTACAAGTTTGGCTCAGTTTGAGAAAGTTGAGCTTCATGACTGTGCGTAAATTGCTGCACGAGTCATGTATTTACAACATATTTACATGTAAGAAAACGGGTTGATGGTTTGTACACTGGTATTATCAACCACTATATTCTATTGAAATAATACTGAAATACTAATACTAGTTCTATAAATATGTATTTAATGTGTTACCTACTTTAATCTAATTTAAGGGAAGTAATCTACCTATTTAAAATGAAATTGATGTGAGATGCGTTATGTAATTAACTATAATGGGTAATGTGAAATGTAATAAATTATGTCCCTTTCTAACATGGGTAATGTGAAATGTACTAAATTATGTCCCTTTCTAACATGGGTAATGTAAAATATAACAAAATTATGAATAATGTTTTTAAATGAAAAAAAAAACTTATGATTGATATTTTTTACTCTAAATGGTGTAAATGATGTATGTTTATATGTATAATTATTTTATCCTATCCGGTGTAAATTAATCATAATATTAAATGAACAAGTTTGTTAAATGGACTGGTTCATTAAGATGGCATGAACTCAAGTGAAATGAACCAAAGTGAAATATAACAAACTACACGGTACTATTACTATCTAAACTTTTTATCCTAGTTTATAATTAGATGTTATTACGTTTAAATTACTATCCTAATCTACTTTTAAGCTAAGTAAGTGGGTAAATCAATGATCTATCTACACTACTAAAAAAATGAAAACTATCATATTTCCTAAATCTAAATGTATCTTAGAGTGACCTAATCTAACTATAATTTATCACTATATTAAAACGTTATAATACATATCACAATGAGTCTATATATACATGGTATTTAAATACCTCAGGTTAGTCGTTGCCCTAATGTTTAGAAATTGCTTTCATTGGCATAGTATATATACACAATTGTCCTGGGTATATTAAATACATTACACAGTCATACTTGTATCCTATGGGTATTGCACCTGTAGAGTTTGCTGGTGTCGTAGACAAGTATTTTCGTGTCTATTATTTATGTACTGTTCTGACACTGTTTTTCCCTGCTTAACACAGATGATTCACCGGAACACATATGGAGCTTAGTATGTAACGAGCTGTCTTAGTTCACACGGTGATATACTGGTTCACGGAGTAGAGTTCTTATCTTGCTGTCTACGGACACATAGTAGTTCTATTTTTGATCAGCATATTGTTCTAGCTCCTTTCCTGTGTATTGTAACTCTTTACCTGCTTTTATGAAATCAGCTAAAGTAGCCATGTTGTTAGGTAATTAGCTAGCGTTAACAGGCACTGACCTCTTTAAGCACTTATTTATCTTAGATATGTTATGTTTCTTATTCTCTGAGCACTACCAATTGTACTCTTAGTTTATAACCTGGAAAATTTTATCCTGAAAAACAGAGCACAAAAATATGCTAATGCATCACATGCTGAAAAAGAGATGCATTATTAATCACATTGCATGCCAAATACGTTGAGTATACTCATCTTAATGTTCCAGAAAATCAGGGACAATCGTTTGGCAACTCAGGTCTAATCGTTTGGCACTGCAGCATACACACGAGTTACTTTTCTATTCGGCTGTTGTTCACCCTGGTTTACAAGAGCAGCAACAATTAACAAATTGCAAACGACATATTACTTTCGACAAATTGGTACGATCACAATGACATGCCCCCAGACAAATACAATGTAAATTAATTAATATTAAATGTCAATGTCCTGTCTTCGTTCTACCGTTTTATGCCTTTCGTTCCTACTCTAGTTTAATCTATGGAAGTGTTGTGCAGACCAAGTCTAATTTGCATAGCGAAAAGTAGTGCCATCGAGACGGTAAACAAATAGAAAAAGTACGAACAAAAATTCAATAACTGCTTGGAAATAAATATAAATATAATAATAATGTTCAAATAAATAAATATATTCATTCACTAACTTAAATAAACAAATAATAGTTAATATAAAGCACAAATTCAGGCGGGCAGCAGCTTGGCGATTTGTAAACAATCAGATGCTGAATGCATATGGCGTAAAACAATTGTTTGTCAGTCGCAATACGTCAGAGGCGCAGCGCTATTTTTAGCTTGCAAAAATCAATAATGTTGCCGGCCTGTGTATCGCTCCGCCATGAATCATATTTGATAATAATTCATAAACAAATAAGTAATTACATAAGTAAATGAAAGAAATACATAATATCAATATTTACAACTTCGAAGAACACATGAATATAAGTACACAATATTTAATTAAACACAAATAAACATTATTTTGTCACGATAGGCACAGCTCAGCTCGCAACTTGTTCTAGTCTGCACACGTCATCAGTCACTGACACAAATTAAACCTTGTAATTCTCTACTAGTAACCTTAGTCTAGAGCCGTGGGTGAATGTAATAGCTTGAACATTTGTCCAAGCCACACTTCTGACACCACTTTAATCCTCGCCTGTCAGCAACCGATGTTTCAGGCATCATAGGATTACTTCTCTCGCACCACACAAGAAACTTGCAAGTCGTGTGAGAGGATACATTTTATTGCCGTTGGCTCTTTACATTTACAAAACAGTCGCTATCAAATCACACACAAAGCCACAGAATTGCCTATCACTAGTTTCCTAAGCCTATTGCTAATCTCTATCTACTTGGCTACAGAAACCCCTATCGACACTAAACGGTGCGCTCGCTAAGAAGTCAGTCCTCAGTCTGATTCTTCTCCTCGCGTGGCTACACAGCACGCGGAAGGACCTTGTGCGTCCTTCGACTTTTTGCGTGCTGTCACACTCAGCACGCTTATAGCAGCCGTCTCCTATTCAGTGGCAATCCACTTCTCTGTGGCTATCACGTAGGCGTGATTCTGCCGTGACCAGAGTACTAACTATCTGGTCGACGCCTCCGTGTCTCATGAGAGAACTAGTTAATAGTCCCCGTTCCTATTACCTACCCTGCACTCATACCGGGGCACTGTGTTACCTCTGATCTGCTTGAGGTTGACCACTCTTCCCGGTGGTCTTCTATCTTGAGGCAGACCTCAGACCTCTATCCTTCAGTCTTTGACACCACATACAAATAGATAATATGACCATTAAAAGAACGGAAACATACAAATACCTGGGTACGATCTTCAACTGCTCCAACGTCATAAGGGAAGAAATACAAACTAGAATCAACTCTGGAAATAAGATATACTATGCACTACAACATCTACTAAAATCAAAGGCGCTATCTCGTAACACCAAAATCACAATATACAAAACACTGATCAGACCAGTTGTGCTGTATGGCTCTGAAACCTGGAGTACAACGAAAGGAGACGAAGCCTTGTTACAAACCTTTGAGAACAAAATTTTAAGACGCATCTTTGGACCCATTAGGGATACACAAAGTGGAGAGTGGAAAAGAAGAAGTAACAAAGACATTTATGATCTGTTTAAGTCCCCGCTAATCACTGGTATCATGAAGGCTAATAGACTACAATGGCTTGGGCATATAGAAAGAATGGAAGATAATAGGGAAACAAAACTCGCTTACACTCAGGAAATAAATGACCTTAGACCCCGAGGTAGATCAAGAAGGCGGTGGAGAGATAATACATGTACAGACCTACAAGCACTTGGAATCAACGACTGGCAAGAGAAGGTCCACCAGAGAGACGAATGGAGACGGATTGTATTTGCAGCAAAGAACCTCAATGGCTCCGAACGCTGAAGAAGAAGAAGAAGATCATGAATACCCAGGGTGAGTGTAACGTGCCATACATATGGGAATGTTTTTGTTTTTTTGTTTGTTTGGCTAGTTGTCGTTCGAGATAATTTACCATTATTATTGTCTTTGTTGCTTTTTTTTTTTTAAAGGGGGCATGTAGTCTGTCCTGAGGTAGTGTTCAAACAGGAACAAGATTGTTCCACAACTGAGTGGCAGAGTATGCTAAGCTTGTTTTATATAAGTATATCCTAGGTTTAGGGACATGGAGTATATTTAGTCGTTCGCTATGTCTTGCATTATATTTAAACAATGGCCAAAGGTAGCTTGGGGCATTTTGAAATAATTTTTGTGAATTAGTTTAGCCTTATTAAAAAGTAGGCGTTTGTGGAGTGGCGGTAAATGAAGACGTTCGTGGAGGCTAGAATTGTCTGTAAGCTTATCACCATTGATTAGACGCACTGCCCTTTTCTGGAGTGAATAAAGGCGTTTTGTTATTGATTTGGAGCATCCATCCCAGATTGTGGAGCAATAATCAATATGTGTTTGTATGTGAGAAGTATAGAATATCTTTCTTGTCTTTTCGTCGAGGAAATTTGTAATTTTGGTAAGTTGGAATACTTTTTTGGGTATTTGTTTAACTAGAGCATGAACATGGGAATTGAAGGATAGATTTTGATCTATGATAAGACCCAGTGCCTTGTGCTCGGTTACACTTTCTATAGGCGTGCTACCAATGTGCAGCTGAAGAGTTCTCTGCGAGTTTAGAGTGTGAAGTCTTTGCCTGGTTCCTATTAACATAGATTTTGTTTTAGAAATGTTAATTTGCATGCGAAGAGAAGAATGCGTATGAGAAGAAATGAATTATAAAACTTGGTGACAACTGGCAAGATCGAAAGGAAGAGACCAAAGGAAGACCGAGAAGTAAATACCTGGATGGCTTTGCCACGTGGCATGGTCGCGACAGAAACATGGAGCTGATCCACGACTCTGGTGATCGAGTGAGATGGCAAAACATGGTCGCGACAGAAACATGGAGCTGATCCACGACTCTGGTGATCGAGTGAGATGGCAAAACATGACCGCCCAAACTTATCGGCATGGCACATGATGGATGGATGGATGGATGGGTGGATGGATGGATGGACTAAACAGCTGGAATCAAACATATAAGATACAAGTAAAAATGTAGCTTCGGTAAAGTACTAAGTGGCTGAAACAATATAATGATGTGAAGAATTGAACAACTTTACAAAGCACAATTATACAACGCATTGGACTTGCGATGACAAGAATTTAAGGGGGTTGAGTGGTCTCGAGGTATGTTGTCTGCCTCGAGTGCTGGAGGTCCCGGGTTCAAGCGCCGGTGAAAGTCGGGATTTTTTCACGCGGACTTCTAGTAACATAAGTTCCCCTGGTCACTGGGTAGTGAGATCGGACGCCAGTGTGTATTGTTGCGCACGTAAAACAACCATTGGCAGCTGGAAAGCGAAAAGGAGTAGCCTAACGGCGCTGCCCGGGCAAAATTTCGAGTTCAATATCTACCCGATGTATTTCACGATCCTCGCCGGTGCTACGGAGTTCCTGCACTGAGCTGAGATTCTCCAGACTCAGGTTTGAGCTAGGAGGAGAACGCAGCACTTATGGGTTACACCCGTGTGCCGTGATGTTGATCCGTCGACTAAACTAAACTAAACTAAACTAAACTAAACTGAAAGCTTTTCGCTGCAACGTCTTTTGTTTTCCGTAATTTTGTTTTGTAAAGCTGTTCTATACTTCATACAAGTAATGTATTGTTTACATGTCCACAGATTTGTCGCTGTTTAACCAATTTTATTCACATCGTAACTTGATGGATGGAAAGATAAAAGTAATAACTACAAAACGATGTTTGGTTAATGTAGCCGGTGGTTGGGACAGAATAATAAATGTAATAACTGTAAACTGTTTTGGTTATTTTAACAATTGGTTAGGACAGAAAGATAAAAGTAATACCTGTAAAGTAATTTGGTTAATGTAAAACTGGTTAGCCGGCTTCGTGGCTTAGAGGTTATGACTTTTCTCCGTAATCTCGTATACTCTCGTGGGTTAACTTGATGACGGTAAGAATCAGCGGTGGTTCGAATCGCATCGATAACTTACGGGGTATGTGAGCCGGCCGCTCAGAAAGCAATGGCAAACTACTGAGCGTAATCTTGCCAAGAAATCAACATACAGCTGAAATATGCTGGTGTTGACAGCTAAGTCCTGTAAAGAATATGCAAAAAAAAAAAAAAAAAAATGGTTAGGACAGAAAGATAAAAGTAATAACTGTAAAGTAATTTGGTTAATGTAAAACTGGTTAGGACAGAAAGATAAAAGTAATAACTGTAAAATAGTTTAGCCCATGTAGCAACTGTCCGGGACAGAATGCGTCACATTGTAGCTACGACATTGTTACTATAAAACCTGGCTAAAAGAGATGGAACTATATATTTCAAGATTTACCACCCGCCTCCCCTTCATGTTAATATAAAACCTGGCTAAAAGAGATGGAACTATATATTTCAAGATTTACCACCCGCCTCCCCTTCATGTTAATATAAAACCTGGCTAAAAGAGAAGGAACTATATATTTCAAGATTTACCACCCGCCTCCCCTTCATGTTAATATAAAACCTGGCTAAAAGAGAAGGAACTATATATTTCAAGATTTACCACCCGCCTCCTCTTCATGTTAATATAAAACCTGGCTAAAAGAGAAGGAACTATATATTTCAAGATTTACCACCCGCCTCCTCTTCATGTTAATATAAAACCTGGCTAAAAGAGAAGGAACTATATATTTCAAGATATACCACCCGCCTCCTCTTCATGTTAATATAATACCTGGCTAAAAGAGAAGGAACTATATATTTCAAGATTTACCACCCGCCTCCTCTTCATCTTATATATAAAAGGCGATCTCCGTCCGTCTGTCTGTCTGTCTGTATGTCCGTATGTCCTTTATGCGCTCGCGAACGGCCCATCCGATTGAGATGAAATTTTCTACACGTCTTCCTTTCATTCCAGCGCAGCCCACTGTCATATTTTTTAGTGTGAAATCGGCTGCTTACTGAATATTATTTAATTTTCCATTTTTCATTATAATTTATATACAGCGAGGGGACCTAACTCTGTAAAAGTTATTTCAAGGGGCATAACTTTTAATAACTTTTCTGTATAATTTATAGTCATATTGTTGCATCGTTTTCAAAGATTTATAAACTCTTTGTCCATAGTTATGTACCGGCATATGAGTTATAATAAATAATGATACAATCTTTAAGGCATTTTCAAAGTTTTCGTAAAAATAATGCACAATGCATAACATTGTAACTCATCTTTTTATGCTTAAGAAGTTACTGTAGTCATGCAGGTGATTAGAAAGAGTTTTAATTAAAAATAATGGATGGTGTGTGGAAGGACATTCTTTTAAGTTACTTTTTTTGTTGTATGAATTTAATGAGACGCTACCCGCCTGGAGCTGGGCGAAGCCACGCCGGGTCAGATAGATAGACAGACCCACCTTTTCGCTGCAGTTATGTACAGGCATATGCGTTAAAATCCTCCTCCTCTCCCCTCCTCCTCCTTCTACCCTCTTCCTCTTCCCCTCCCCCTCCTCCCTCTCCCTCCTCCTCCTCCCTCTTTCTCCTCCTCCTCCTTCTTCCTCCTCCCTCTTCCTCCTACCTCCTCGCCCTCCTCCTAATCACTCCTCTTCCTTCCTCCTCCCTTCTCCTCCTCTCTCCTCCCACTCCCTCCTCCTCCCTCCTTCTAATTCTACGTCCTCCCCCTCATCCCTCCTCCTCCCTCCTCCCCTTCCTCCCTCCTCCTCCTCCCTCCTCCTCCTCCTCCCTCTCCTCCTCCCTCCTCCTCATCCCACCTCCTCCCTCCTCATCCTCTCTCCTCCTCCCTCCTCCTCCCTCTACCTCCTCCCTCCTCCTCCCTCCACATCCCTCCTCCTCCCTCCTCCTCCTCCCCCTCCTCCTCCTGCGTTCTTCTCCTCTTTCCTTCTCCTCCTTCTCCTTCCTCTTCCTCATCCTACCTCCTCGCCCTCCTCCCTCCTCCTAATCACTCCGATTCCTTCCTCCTCCCTTCTCCTCCTCCTCCCTCCTCCTCCTACGTCCTCCCCCTCATCCCTCCTCCTCCCTCCTCCTCCTTCTCCCTTTGTCTCCCTCCTCCACCTACCTCCTCCTCCTCCTCTTACTCCACCCTCCTCCTCCCTCTCCTCCTCCCTCCTCATCCCTCTCCTCCTCCCTCCTCATCCCTCCTCCTCCCTTCTCCTCCTCCCTCCTCATCCTCTCTCCTCCTCCCTCCTCCTCCTCCCTCTACCTCCTCCCTCCTCCTCCCTCCACATCCCTCCTCCTCCTCCCTCTTCTTCCTCTTCCCTCCTCATCCTCCCTCCTCCTTATCCTCCCTCCTCCTCCCTCCTCCTCCTCCCTCTACCTCCTCCCTCCTCCTCCTACCTCCGCCTCCTCCCTCCTCCTCCTCTCTCCTCCTCCCTCCTCCTCCCTCCTCCTCTATCTCCCTCCTTCTCCCTCTAAGTTACTTTTGCTAAAGTGTATCCCCTACTTAAAAATGGCTCAACTGATATTAGCGTCTTGGGTAATTATAGACCTATTTCCTTACTATCGTCGCTATCAAAGCCATTAGAAAAACACATGCATAAAATAACACTACATCATTTAATTAACAACGATCTAATAATTGACAGTCAATCTGGGTTTCGACCTAAATATTCTTGCCATAGTGCCCTTACTTGGTTGAACATCAAGAATACAATTCAGTCTACCGCAGAAGAATGTCTCGGTGTGTTAACCACGCATAGAAAGAACAGATGGTTCAATCAAAAATGTGAAGAAGCAGTCATTAGGAAGAAGAATGCCAGACATGTATGGTTAAATGACATCAATAACATCCAAAAGGAAGAGCATTATAGAAATGAATGTAAAGAGGCTACAAAAATAGTCAGACAGCAGAAGCAAGAATATATGAGTAATATAATCAAAGATATGGAAACTAATCACCAGAAAAATGAAACCAGAAAATTTTTTAAAGAACTGAAGTCAATGAAACGAGGGCACCAACAAAACACATATGGTTTAAAAGACAAAAATGGGAATATGATAAATACCAATGAGGAAATGTGCAACACATGGAAAGAATATTTTATTGAATTACTAAATTGTGAAGCTCCAAGTAACATTTTCTCACAGGAAGAGGTTCTAACATGCGAACCACAAATTGAAGAACCTAAATTTGAAGAAATCCTATATGTAATCACACGACTTAAAAACAATAAGGCAACTGGGACTGATGGAATTGCTGCTGAATTTATAAAGGCAGGTGGCCACGCATTACATCTAAAGCTATACGAACTAATAATAAAAATCTGGAGGACAGAAGAATTACCCCATGACTGGAAAGAGTCATTATTGATACCTATCTTTAAGAAAGGAGACAAGTTCCAATGTGGAAATTATAGAGGAATATCACTACTGTCCACAAGCTATAAGATACTATCCGCAGTATTACTAAATAGATTAAAACCATATTCAGAAGACATATTAGGTGACTACCAGGCGGGTTTTAGACAAAACAGATCAACAATAGATCAGATATTTATCTTACGACAAATAGCCGAGAAACATTGGGAATATAAAAGAGATCTCCATAACATTTTTGTGGATTTTAAAAAGGCTTATGATAGTGTCCATAGGAATAGTCTATGGAATGCTATGCAGGAATTTGGAATACCAAGGAAGTTAATCAACATGACCAGACTATGCATGGAAGATACTTATAATATAGTAACATATAAAGGCAGGAAATCAGACCCCTTCCAAATAACATCTGGCTTGAAACAGGGTGATGCACTATCGCCGCTACTCTTCAATCTGGCTCTAGAGAAAGTTGTAAGGAAGGTAAAGGAGGAATGTGATATTGGAGGAACATCCAAGCTGCTTGGTTATGCAGATGATATAGATATTATAGGGCAAAGTGAACAAAAGACATTGGAAATATTGACTCACTTAAAGGAAAAAGCCCAACAGATGGGGCTGGTTATCAACCAAGATAAGACAGAATATATGGTAATTTCAAGAGACGGAATGGCTAGAAACTTTGGCCACATACAAATAGATAATATGACCATTAAAAGAACGGAAACATACAAATACCTGGGTACGATCTTCAACTGCTCCAACATCATAAGGGAAGAAATACAAACTAGAATCAACTCTGGAAATAAGATATACTATGCACTACAACATCTACTAAAATCAAAGGCGCTATCTCGTAACACCAAAATCACAATATACAAAACACTGATCAGACCAGTTGTGCTGTATGGCTCTGAAACCTGGAGTACAACGAAAGGAGACGAAGCCTTGTTACAAACCTTTGAGAACAAAATTTTAAGACGCATCTTTGGACCCCTTAGGGATACACAAAGTGGAGAGTGGAAAAGAAGAAGTAACAAAGACATTTATGATCTGTTTAAGTCCCCGCTAATCACTGGTATCATGAAGGCTAATAGACTACAATGGCTGGGGCATATAGAAAGAATGGAAGATAATAGGGAAACAAAACTCGCTTACACTCAGGAAATAAATGACCGTAGACCCCGAGGTAGACCAAGAAGGCGGTGGAGAGATAATACATGTACAGACCTACAAGCACTTGGAATCAACGACTGGCAAGAGAAGGTCCACCAGAGAGACGAATGGAGACGGATTGTATTTGCAGCAAAGAACCTCAATGGTTCGGAACGCTGAAGAAGAAGAAGAAGAAGATATTGCCCTTACAAAAATGACCGATAACTGGTATCTTTGTATCAACAATGGCAACATTTGTGGAGCAGTATTTGTAGACTTTAAAAAAGCCTTTGATATGGTAGATCATGATATTTTAATTAGAAAATTAAAACACATGAAGACTAGCACCAACATGGTGAACCTAATTACGTCATTTTTATCTGACAGACAACAAGTAGTGTCCTTCAATAACTGTCTATCAAGACCCACACAACTTAATTTTGGGGTGCCTCAGGGCTCAATACTAGGTCCGCTGCTTTTTGCAGTGTATATTAACGATCTTCCTTTAGACCTCAATACTTCGTGTGATCTATTTGCCGACGACTGTACTATTTACACAAGTCAAGAGAGCCTTTGTGACTTAGAGAGCTCTTTACAAAACGAACTTGACAACCCTAGTAGATGGAGCAATGAAAATCGCATGTTAATTAACATCGACAAAACCAAATCCATGCTAATAACGACCAGACAAAAACTACAGACCCTAGCCATAACTGGGACACCGCTCGAGCTCCACGTGGACACGTTACCTATAATTAATGTAAATGAACATAAAACATTAGGTCTTTTAATTGACAGACATTTAAACTGGAGCCCTCATATTCACGTCCTTACCAAGAGAATAGCACAAAAAGTTTACCAACTTGCTAAAATTCAACACTTTTTGGATGAAAGCACACGAAAAATATTCTATGCATCCTATATCCAATCACCTCTCGATTATTGTTCCACAGTCTGGGATGGGTGCCCTAAATCTAATATGAAACGATTGTGTTCGCTTCAAAACCGCGCTATACGTCTAGTTTCTAGCATAAAGCACGTTGAAAGTAATAAATTATACAGCCATCTAAGACTTTTACCACTTCAAAAGCGCTTCCTTTTTAACAAAGCCAAATTAGTGAATAAAATTATATCTGAAAATACTCCAGAGTATCTTCTACCGTTAATTCAATCTAATGCAATGAACAGTAAGCGCTTAAATTTATTACAGCTTCCTAAGCCTAGATTGGACTTATACAAAACTTGTTTCACATATTCTGGTGCTCACTTGTAGAATAGCCTTCCACCAGAACTGAAAACACCAATGAGTCCCTACACATTCAACCGAAAACTCTTTCAATACTTACTTCATACCGACTATATGCCTCCATAAGTCACCTACTAGTATCATTTTTCCACTATCATTCTTCACTGTATGTGTGTGAGCGAGACAGTTGGTGAGAGAGTGAGTGAGAAAGAGTGTGAGTGGAAGAATTAGTATGAGTGAGAGTGAGTGAGTATGCATGTGCGTGTGCTTGAGTGAGTGTAAAAGTGAGTGGGTGTGTGTGGACATATGTGTGGGAGATTTAGTTAGAGAATTAGTGAATCTGAGAGAGTGGGTGTGTTGTGTGTCTGCCTGTCTGTGTGATAGAGTGTGAAAGTTAGTGAGTGAGTGTTAGTTAGAGAGTCAACGAGTAAATGAGTAAGGGAGCGTGAGTGAGTGAGAGAGAATTTGTGGGTATCCGTGTATGTGCCCGAATGAGTGAGTGTGAGAGCGAGTGAGTGTGTAAAAGAGAGAGAGTGGGTGAATGAGAGAGTGCACGAGAAAGTGTGATGTATGTGTGTGTTATGTCTGCGGGGTGTACATGTGTGTGTACATGTGTGTATCTGTGTGTGCCTCTGTGTGTATGTCTGTACGTGTGTTAAGGTTGCGTTCATGTGTTTATATGCATTTATATGCATGTTCTTGTGCATATGTGTGTATTGATGAGTGTGTGTGTGTGATCGTGTATGTATTGTATATCTTTGTATGTGTAAGTGTGCACGCATGCAGTGTATGCGAGGGAGTGTATATTCGGGTGTTATGTGAGTACGTGTGAGTAAGTATATGGATGTGTGCGGGTGTGTGTATGTACATGTGTGTGAGAGAAGAGAGAGAGAGAGAGAGAGAGAGATAGAGAGAGAGATAGAGAGAGAGAGAGAGAGAGAGAGAAAGAGAGAGAGAGAGAGTTGAGCGCACGCATTTCATGTAACATGCTATTCCATATTTTTTATGTATTCTCATCTTTCATATTACGAGGTATCATTTAATGCCACTTGATTGTCCTGTAACATGCCATTCCATATATATTTATTTTTTTGTTTCTGTTTTTTGTTTTCTTTATTCTCATCTTATCATGTTGTATGCCATTTGATTTTACCATGTATAATATAACATTACTGTGATGTGAGTGAGAGAGTTAGTGAGAGAGAGAGAGAGCAAGAGAGAGAGATCAAGAGAGAGAGAGATAGCGAGAGAGAGAGAGAGAGAGAGAGAGAGAGAGAGAGAGAGAGAGAGAGAGAGAGAAGGGAGAGTTGAATTGCATCACTAAATTTTTACGCTTATTTTTTGTTTTCATGGGTGAATGGGTGTGCAGGAGATTGTGTGGGATGGGGATAGGTGTGTAATGTGTGTGGGGGATGAGTGTGGGGGTGTCTGTGAATGGGATATGTCTGCGTGGTTGGGAGTGTGTGAGTGTGGATGGGGTAAATGTGAGTGGGTGGAGGATGTATGTGTGGGTGGCGAGAATGTTTGTAGGTGGAGGATGTGTGAGTTGGTGGGGAGATGTGTGGGCGGGGATGTGTATGGGGAAGGTATGTGGGGGGAATGTGTTTATGGGTGGAGTTTTGTGCGGGAGGGGAGATGTGTGAGAGGTAGGGAGGTGTGGGATGTGCAGGTGATTGAAGGGTGAGTAAGAGAGAGTGGGTGAATGTGTGTGTGCCTGTGTACTTGTCTGTGCTTGTAAGAGAACGAGTTAGTGTGGTTTAGAGAGTAAATGAGTGAGTGAGAGGGTGAGATTATGTGAGGCAGCGTGTATGTGTGAGTAAGTGTGTGGGTGGATGGGTTGGTGTGTACGTGTGTCCATATGTGTGTATGCGTGTGTTTATGTGTGTGTATGTGTGTGCACGTCTGAATGTGGGTGTGTATGTGTAAGTGTGTATAAATATGTGTTTGTATGTGTGCTTGTGTGTGTAAGTATGTTTATATGTGTGCATAAATGTAGAGGATATGTGGACGGGTAGAGGATATGTGAGTGGGTGGGGAGATGTGTGTAGGTGGGGGATGTGCGGGTTATTGAATGTATGTGTGCTTGGGGTGTGGGTGGATGGGTGTGTGGTGGGTGAGAGGTGTGTGTGGGTGGGGAGATGTGTAGGTGTAGGGATGTGGTGGATGGGTGGGGGATTGTATATGTGTGTGGTTGGGTGGGGGAGTTGGAGTGAATGGGGGAAGTGTGGGTGGGTGGTGGATGTGTCTCATAACATAGTAATATGCATTGTTTATGTTTACAAAATTCATGTGACAATGTTTTTTCCTATGCACTGTTGATGAAAGAAAGATGAGTGAATGGAAGGGCCGAATGTAAGACGGGCCTGCGTGCCCAATTTGTTACCCTTTGAAAATAAAGTCTGTTCGTTCGTTCGTTCGTTCGTTCGTTCGTTCGTTCGTTCGTTCGTTCTCCTCCTCCCTCCTCCTCCTCCCCCTCATCCTGCGTTCTTCTCCTCCCTCATGCTCTCTCCTCTTTCTCCTTCCTCCTCCCTCTTCCTCCTCCCTCCTCCTCCCTCCTCCTCCCTCTTCATCCCTCTTCCTCCTCCTCCCTACTCCTCCCTACTCCTCCCTACTCCTCCCTCCCCCTTCCTCCCTCCTCCTCCCTGCTCCTCCCTTCTACTCCTCTCTTCTTCCTCCTCCTCCCTCCTCCATCCTTCCCACCTCCTCCTCCCTCTTCCTCCCTCCTCCTCCTCCCTTCTCCCCCTCCTCCCTCCTCCTCCCTCCTACTCCTCCCTCCTTCTCCCCCCTCCTCTTCTTCTCTCCTCCTCCTCTCTCCTCCTCCTCCCTCTACCTCCTCCCTCCTCCTCCTTCCTCCTCCTCCCTCCTCCTCCCTCCTCCTCCTCTCTCCTCCTCTTAATCCCTCCTCCTCCCTCCTATTCCTCCCTACTCCTACTCCTCCCTCGGAACACTGCGTGAAACTAGTGGCTCACGCAGGGGGACTGTACCCCGACTGGCGAGAATACTGAACGGCCAGGGGACTGGCTTGAGACGTCGTTTTGGACAGACGGGTTTGAATGGTTGCTGGTAATGAATGGAGTTTGAGCATGAACCGAGAGCTAGCCTGTGCGAGTGTTGGAGACCGAATGCCTGTGTGATTGACTTGTAAGTGTATTGCATTGATGTATTGCATTGATATATTATATGATGACATTATGAATTATGATTGCGCGATGTATGCATTGATTGTAAAGTGTGCGTTGCGCGAATAAAGTGTTTGAATCGTTATTGCCGTGGGTCACGTCAAGTGATTTAATAACAGTAATTAGCTTCTTACTTGTCAACAAACGAGCCTTAGTACTTGCCTTACGCAAGACCCTGACAATGGGCATGTATTGGGTGCTGCGACAGCGGAGTTAGATGACAAATGACAGCCGTGTAAGATGACAAATGACAGAGTGTTAGACGACAAATAACAGCGGTGTTAGATGACAAATTATAGCTGTGTTAGATGACCAAAAAAAAAAGCGGTGTTAGATGATAAACAAACCAGCGGTGTTAGAAGACAAATGACAGCAGTGTTGGATGACACATGACATTGGTGTTAGATAACAAATTGTGACAACAATTTTGACTTCAGAACGCAGACAATAAAATGTAAACACATATCTGGCGTAACACATTTGAAAAGCAAAGATTAACATACATGAAAGCCACTGTCAGTACAACTCAGCATAGAATAGCGAGAATACGAATGACATAAGGAATGAGTAGTGAACAAATTGTGTAATATTATTTCGGTTTTAATTTCTTGAAGCATCTGCCAGTTCAAAGGTCAGGTTGAACAAAATCTTAGCATCACTAATCTGGAGATTTCTCAGATGTTATCGCTTGCATATGTAATGGTTACCTGATCTCCTGTGCTAACAGAACTAATTTCTCTTTTATTGACCAATCAAACTTAGCTTGCAATGATTCAGTTCTCTGTTTTGGTTTCATCAACAATTCTCTTTGGCTAGACACAAACTGTCGACGCATGGACATCCGAAGGACGATAAGCGGATTCTCTGATTCTTTATAAACACTGTGAAAGGTCTCCGAACGAGGCCACCCGTTGATTGGATTGTATGCAAGTAGACGTGGTTTGGGCGCCTGGTTCACATCTCTACAAGATTGGCCTGTGGGTATTGAGCGAGTTTGCACTCGTTCCCATGGCTAATTTACATGAAGGGGAGGCGGGTGGTAAATCTTGAAATATATAGTTCCTTCTCTTTTAGCCAGGTTTTATATTAACATGAAGAGGAGGCGGGTGGTATATCTTGAAATATATAGTTCCTTCTCTTTTAGCCAGGTTTTATATTAACATGAAGAGGAGGCGGGTGGTATATCTTGAAATATATAGTTCCTTCTCTTTTAGCCAGGTTTTATATTAACACTAGCTGACCCGGCCCGGCTTCGCCCAGTCCCTGGTGGGGAGCATCTCATTTAATTCATATAAGTAGTCATATAAGTTCTCGTTCCCGTTACCGACTATCTGTCTGTCTGTCTGTCTGTCTGACCCGGCCCGGCATCGCCCAGCTCCTGGTGTGGAGCATCTCATTTAATTCATATAAGTAGTCATATAAGTTCCCGTTCCCGACTGTCTATCTGTCTGTCTGTCTGTCTATCTGTCTGCCTGACCCTGCCCGGCTTCGCCCAGTCCCTGATGGGGAGCATCTCATTTAATTCATATAAGTAGTCATATAAGTTCTCGTTCCCGTCTGTCTGTCTGTCTGTCTGTCTGTCTGTCTGTCTGTCTGTCTGTCTGTCTGTCTGTCCCTCCCTCTTTGTCTGTCTGTCTGTCTGTCTGCCTGTCTGTCTAATCATTTATTGGTTGCAGTTAGAACAACCTAGATAAACGAAGATCAACTTACAAAAAGCATTAGAAAGAGCACTTGAAAGGTCTTTACATCTTCCCTAACAATTAACTTGGGTAAATGGAGCGGCGGCAGCAGCAGCAGCAGAAGAAGAAAAAGGAGGAGTAGGAGCTGGGAGGAGGAAGAGGGAGGAGGAGGGAGGAAGAGATAGGCGGAGAGAGGAGGAGGAGGGAAGAGGAGGGAGGAGTAGGAGTAGGGAGGAATAGGAGGGAGGAGGCGTGCTGTACTTCCGTTCGCTGTCTTTCAGCTTACGGCTGACATAGTAGACAGGGTGTAGAATTTGGTCGTGTTCTTGGAGAAGTACACCCCCGATCGCTACGGAGCTCGCATCACATCTTAACCTGAAAGTAATGTTAAGATCAGGCAATTTGAGCATCGGTTTCTTTGAAAAATAAGATAATAATTTGGAAAAAGCAGGCTCTAAGCATTTGCTGTTCACAATAACATTTGGATGGTTCTTTGTTAGTAAATTGGTGAATCATTCGGTCAATTCAGCAAAATGAGGAATAAATTGTCTATAATAATTTAAGAGACCTAAGACACTTCGCAAATCTTTCTTAGTTGTCAGAAGCGACAATTTTAAAATTCTGGTCATGATGTTATCGTCAGTCGAGATGAAGCCGTTTGAGATTTTGTAGCCCAAAAAAGAAATTTCTTGAAAGGCTATCTCGACTTTAGATGGTTTGACAGTTAGTCCGTGTTGTCTGATCCTGTCGAATGTCTGTCGTAATGTCGTTACATGGTCTGTCATGCTTGTGTGTATGCAAATGTCGTCCATGTACCAAATTATATTTAGAATGTCTGTCAAAAGCAGTCTTGACATTCTTACGAATGTGGCAGGAGCATTTACTAGCCCGAATGGAAGCTTGCACCATTCGTATAGTCCCCAGGGTGTGGCAAATGCTGTCAAATGTATGCTCTGTTCGTGTACCGGTATTTGCCAATACCCTTTTGTCATGTCCAGTTTCGTAAAATAACGTGCGTCTGTTAGTTCAGTCAGTATGTCTTCACAGTTGCTCATCGGTTCTAAATCCAACTGTGTGATGCTGTTTAGTTTACGATAATCAACACAGAGTCTTATAGTGTTGTCCTATTTCTTCACAATGACAATTGGAGAACAAAAATGTGATTGTGAACGTCTGATGATATGATTTGTCTCTAAGTCAATAATTTCCTGGTGTAGTTTGTCTTTGTAGTGTATGGGAATGGAGTACGGTCTGCATTTTATTGGGATTTCGGACGTCAAAATAATATGATGATGCACTAAGTCTGTTTGTCCTGGGTTGTTAGAAAAAATAGTGCTATATTCTTGCAACACTTGTCTGCAACTGTCCGTCTGTGTCTGCGTCAGCTTGGGGTTAATCTTGATGTCCTGTAGGTTGGTTGTCGTGTCCAGTACTGGTGTTGGTATTTCGTCAGTATCGTCGCCATCTGTTTGGTCCACTATTGTCGTGCCTGCTGTAGTTTCTATCTGGTCCTCGTCTCTGTTGTAATATGGCTTTAGCATGTTTATGTGGAATATCTTGTGTTTGTCCTTAACTGCAATTTCGTAATCTACAGTCGAAATTTGTCGTAAAACTTTGAACGGTCCTTGCCATGAGTCTGTCAGCAGATGTCTGTCGCTTGGCAATAGCAGAAGCACGTCCTGTCCTGGCGTCAGTGTTATTGTTCTGTTTCCTCTGTTAGCATACTGTCGGTAGATAGCACCTGATTGTTTTAGTGCTTCTTTGGCTAACACACACGATTTCATTATTCTATCACGCAATGATGTTACATGCTCATACGATGAAATGGGTTTATGTATAGATTCACTTTCAGTCAACATTGAATGGTACATGGATAATGGGCCGCGTGGTTTGGCACCATACACAATTTCAAATGGTGAGAACCCAGTGCTAGCATGGGGCACTTCCCGGTATGCAAATAAAATAGCAGGTAGATACGTGTCCCAGTCTTCAGGGTGATCTTGTGTTACTTTTGAGAGCATATTTTTAAGATCCCCATTGATCTTTTCTATAATACCAGTTGAATGAGGATGGTACGGGGTATTAAACACTTGCTTCACTCCTAGCATTTTGGTGAAAGCTTGTGTGGCTGATGATATGAATTGACTACCCCGATCCGAGAGGATGGTATCAGGGAATCCTACCCTTGAAGAAATATGGAAGAAGACTTCCATGATGTCTTTGGAAGTTATATTCTTAAGGGGAATCGCTTCTGGCCATCGACTACAGAGGTCAATTATTGTTACGGTATATTTATTACATCTCGATGTTATGTGGTTAAGAGGACCAACTATATCGACCGAGATCTTTTCAAATGGTCTGCTTGCCAAATCAGTGACTTGCAGTTCGGCTTGCGGGTGTTTACCCTTTTTAACAAGCTTTTGGCAGATGTCACACGATCTGCAATACTGTTTGGTATCACTGCAGAATTTAGGCCAATAGAACTGAGTAAGTAACCTAGCTCGGGTCTTGGCGTAAGCCATATGCCCTGCAAATGGTATGTCATGCGCTAGATGTAATGCTTGGTTACGGTTTTCTGATGGTAGCACCGTTTGTTCTGTAGTGCTAGAACCTCTGGTATAGTACCGTGTCAGAATTCCATTTTTTAAAGCGAAATGCCATCTGGCGTTCTTAGATACTCGTGGCTTTTGGCCTATTAATTTAAAATATTTCTGCAAAGATCGATCGGCTTTCTGGGCTGTTATAAATTTCTTACTAGTTGTTTCAGGAGATGTTACAACTGGGCTCACGATTTGTAAAGCCTCTGTCTGATCGATTCGATCTTGCAATTGAGCAGCAGATCTGGTTACTGCATTTGTAATCTGAAGGTTATCACTGTCATAGCACTCCCTGGGGTGAGGGGAACCTGCTATCACACTTTAACAACGGGATACCTTTAGCCCTGGGACATAGGTGACCTCAGTCCACAAACCCCTTCGACCCTTGGAACCCTATCTCCCTCACTCTCAACCAAGGGACGTTACCCCTTTCAAACTTCGTCCTGAACTCATGACGCAACTCTGGCAGCTAACTATGTTAACAATATGGTGTATTATACAAGATGAATGGATGAATGAGAATGATAATGATTCCGAGATAGACCTTGCAGTATCTATGCGAGATAAGACGTGGCAAGGATCGAGTAGCCTCTTGGAGGAAGTGTCATCATCGTCAGGGCCTCAAGTCACACTATTGGGTAAGTCAGACACGCTCACCAAGTCTCTCAGGTCTCCCTCCAGGTATAGGTTTCTCCACTTGGATAGGATGGCTGGCGAGTTGACTCACTGGTACTTGGGACCTTCGGTGGATGACGTCCCGGAAGTCTGGATCACCTTAGGGATAAAGACTCTCTCGGAAGCTGAGGAACTAGAACACTCCTCCGAAGCGTCTGGAAAAGTCTGATGGTACTGCGGGTATAGCAAGAGGATGATCTCTCACTCAAGGGTAGTAGCAGTCCTAACTGTCTATGTAACCCGCGCAGATCCTCTGACTCATAGCGCAGATATCACAGCACAGATACCTCTCCCGCTGAAACGTGTCACGTTAGATAGAGTTCAACACAGACACAAGTTCTTCCACAATATCAGGCACCACAGGGTACCAGGCACTTGGTAGCGGAGACATCAGCATTATTTGGCATGCAGGCAGTCAGTCAGGGTCACAACCTGGACACTAACAACAATCAGATACTTGCCCAGCTGGAATAACGAACAAGGCGAAATGGTGTTGTCCTGGCACATAACCTGGGCTATCAGACGTGGAGTGGGCGAGGCGTTAGCTGGAGCCCATCCTGAGACGTACTCTCGATTGTAAGTACTGCTCGTTGAGGTAGTGGGCTTCCAAGCTGTTCACACCGGCTATCGCCCTAGTCCGGATCACTGGACTCGTCCCCAGATCATGGCTCTGCTCTCAACAAGATAGAATCTGTGGAGGATAATACTCAGTGAGAGCACCATGAATCAGACTTACCCACAGCAGATACACTTAAGTCCCCATTACTCAGACATGTGGACCCTTCCCATAAGGGCCGCACTCCTTCACTGGCTGTTCCAATGGTCGAGGACAGACTGGACCTAGAACCAAAATGGCAGCTGTCCACCTACATCCTCTTTCTCAGACGAACGTAGGACTGGGTCAAGGTTGGTGTCTGAGATATGGGTCTCGGCTGAAACATAGCTAGACAACATATGTGGTTAGTGAGTTAGTGGTACTTATAGCTAGACGCGCCCTGACGGAGGGCCGATGTCAGTACTCCCTCACCTCCTTCCTGTTATCCGCCAACGCTGATGTCGTACCAGGCCGTAGGCACAATCCAATAACTCCAAATAAATATACAGGGTGATCCCCCTGTAGCAGAAATCCACACCCCGTTCTCCCCTCCCTGGTCCCAGGTCGGGGCATTTAGAACGGTGTCATGTTCCATATGAACAATTCTGTCGCAATGGTCCCTTCTCCTTCTGTCAACCTCTCAGGACACCAGTATATTAAGCTGGCCTTCCATCGAGGGAACTAATTACAAGACAGATGTGAGGAAAGCCAAGAAGAAAGTCAGTGGTCGACACAACAGGTGATCCGACGCTCGACTCCCGGCACGACCTTGAAACGACCTCGGAGGGTTCGGCCGACCGGTGCAGTCGATTCGTTGCACTTGCCCGATTTCATCGATATATCACTCGATATATCCGAAGCGACTCCTTAATCTACTTCCGTTACCGCCGTGAGTAACGGTTCGGCCGCGCTGGCCCCGCCGACGCTCAAGGATATAAAGTTGGCCATGTGTGAACTCGAATTATAGGTCTCACTTCCCTGAACCCGATTTCCCCGATCAACAGGGGCTGTAAATAAGCCGCGCGCTGCTAACCTATGAAATATCTTAGCAGTACAATGCTGCTACACACGCGTTTGCCACAGGCTTAATTTTCCAGTCGTAAACAACAAGCTTGCCACTGTTCACACGTGACCTCCTTACCCGCGCCGGTCAGTACACGCGTTAGCGAAATCTCATAATTTGAATCACCGACACCGCACTAGTTAATGAAAACGGTTGTACACATACCTTCACACAAACAGCACGACATTGGAGACGAGAAGCGTTGTCACTGCAACTGGACCTGATGTCGGAAGTCTTTAACCCTCGTCAAGACACGGCGTCCTGCTCTCTCTCCCTTAGCACTAGGCCAAAATGTCGACTGCCTGCCGGCAACCTTTGTCTCCAACTGATCAGGTGTTCCGGGACAATCGACTGCGCAGTCAGACATGCGCAGTCGGTCTTGCCCGGACATCTGTTCCGCCACCAACCTACTGGACTAATCTTAAAGGGCGAGCAACGATTCGGGTCGGGTTGAGTCAATTTACTGGTTACTTCCCTTTCACTGTTAAATTTTTCGTCACCCGAATCTCCGATGTCTCACCGGACCTTTCCTCAGCAGAACCATCACGAGGCGGACCCACTGAGTTCTGTGACAATCACTCACATTACAATTTGGTGTTATATTTGGCTCAGTACATTCATTTGTTGCCGTTAACGAATTGGCATACATGCATTCATTCATAGGTGGTAATACATTATGAACAGTGATCTGAGATGAAGGTGAAATGGTGTTGTCAATGTTACAAGTGACATGTGATGTAACAATGTAGTGTGGCATATCATTTACCTCAGTAAGGTTACCGATAATAATATCGCAACAAGGATTGGTTAATGCTGCGCATTTGACCCTTCGTTTAAGAAATGGTGTATCTATATATGCCCATGCAAGAGGGTATTTCTCGATATTACCTGAGAAAGTTCTGCATGTAACATGTTTCCCAGTATACTCTGAGGGTGAAATATAGTCTCTTTTAAGACCAATGAGAGTACTGCCGCTATCGCGTAAAACAGTGGCAGGTTTACCATTAACATACCCATGGTGGATGTTCAATTTACCTTTAGAGTCAATCACTAAGTTGGCCTCTTCATTTGTAACAGGTATGGAATGGCCGAATGTTAAAACGCCATCCTCATGGAAACGATCACAGATGGTACATTTTTTCATGGTGAAACACATCAATGGACTGTGCTGAATTTACAGGATGATCTTCTACACTTTCCTCATCTGAGGATGAGTCTTCAAACATGGCTGCATTAGCCTTTCTAGTCATTTTATTGCCTCTACAATTCTTGCGCCAGTGACCATAAGCTTTACAGAGGAAGCATTTGGTGTTACGTCTGTCGCTCCTTCTCTCCTTATCTTGCTTAGTTATGTAATTCTTCAAGTAAGAGTTATACCCTGAGTGTTGGTCACACATCTCGTTTTCGTTGTGTGAAAACTGGCAGTATCTGCAATGATTATACTTCTCAGCAGCTTGTTTATATGGTTTCTGCTTATTGTAAGGTACTGACTTAGATCTGTCATATGTAGCTGCCGCTACAAAGTCTGTGCTATTCACTTCATTATTGAAACATTGTTTGTTGGCTGCAAAATAACCAGCGCCACGACTTTCGATCTGTTGAACACTCTCACACTGACATTCCAACAGAAATTTTGAAAATAGTGGTGGGAGAGATGTAATAATTTTGTTTCTCAAAATAAGGTCTCTCAGTCTATCAAAACTCTCTTTCACATTGGCTGCTGACAGTCACTTAGCAAAAATATTCTGTACTACTGAGATGTAATCAGAGAACGTTTGTGTTGGTTTAGGTGACAATTTCCTGAACTGTTCCCTGTAGCCTGCTTCATCCAATAGGAAATGAGACATAATTTTAGCTTTAATATACTGATAATCTTTCTTTAGTTTATTGGGAATAGTCTCTATTACTTTCAGAGGTTCCCCAGAAAGACTTCTCATATATATCATATGCCATTGAGTCTTTGGGATATCATAATGCTCCATAATGCATTCAAAATTTTGGGTGAAGGCTGCTATGCAGTCGCCCGTGGTGTAATTTTTAACAATCCCCTGGTACTTTTTGTACGGTTGTTCCTTATCTGACTTCCTATCTTCCTTCTCCTTAGAAGTTTCAGCTTTAAGCTGTTCAATTCTCAGCTGCATTTCCAGCTCTTCTCATTTACTCTGCGCAGCAATTTCAGCTTTTCTTAATTCTGCCTCAATTTCTGCCTGTTTCTGTTTTAAAGCATTCTCAGACTGTTTCAAAGCATTATCTAACTCTGCTTGTTTTAAACCTCTTTCGGCAGCTCTATCTTCACGTTCCATTGCTTTTTCCTGTAATAGGAGATATTCTGCATACTTTCTCTCACTCCAGTTATTCATCTCTTCACCAGAAAGCTTCATTTTTAAACCCATTTCAATGAAATCGTTTAAACTCGACATGATGAGCTGTGTATGGTGAAATGTATATACACAAATGTAATAATGTTGTTAGTAATTTACAATTTTAACTAATACAGCCTATGCTTTGACCTGTTTAACCAAAAGTATAAAGAGGAGAAAAAAATTGTATACTCAAGTATTTCTTGAACGATGTGTCGGACAATGGCTGTTCGTTACTGCCCGAATACACACTGGATCTTATTTCAGGTCGACAAAAAAATGGACTTTACAAGCAACAGGTACGGATGACTCAAAACAACCTGTTGTTTTTGGAACAAGAGAAATTAGAACATGTGCAAGTGTGTGGTGTATGTGATGTCAACTAAGTTTTTGTAGATTTGTATGAAGTCAAGTATTTTTGTTAGTCGTTCAGTCGTCTTTTCACCGCAATCAATAACTCAATTTTCAACCTTTCAGAACTTTACGCTTACACTACCACTCACTCCTATTTTACAACAATTGATTTAACTCTGCGTTCGTACTTCTTTTCTTACTCAAAGACGATTCAAGGGCATGGACGCCATGTTTGTCCTTTCCACTTACATTTATAAGTGGTTCAAATCCACTGAGGACGAGCTACCCACGTTCGCACTTGTCAGGGTCTTGCGTAAGGCAAGTACTAAGGCTCGTTTGTTGACAAGTGAGAAGCTAATTACTGTTATTAAATCACTTGACGTGACCCACGGCAATAACGATTCAAACACTTTATTCGCGCAACGCACACTTTACAATCAATGCATACATCGCGCAATCATAATTCATAATGTCATCATATAATATATCAATGCAATACATCAATGCAATACACTTACAAGTCAATCATACAGGTATTCGGTCTCCAACACTCGTACAGGCTAGCTCTCGGTTCATGCTCAAACTCCATTCATTACCAGCAACCATTCAAACCCGTCTGTCCAATACGACGTCTCAAGCCGGTCCCCTGGCCGTTCATTATTCTCGCCAGTTGGGGTACAGTCCCCCTGCATGAGCCACTAGTTTCACGCAGTGTTCCGACTGACCCGTCACAGGCTTAGCGTTGCTCAGGGCTGAGCCTGGCTGACTCTTGCTGGCGTTGTCGATGACCTGCTTGTCTAATCATCGCTCAAAGTTGAGCCATGTTGCTTTCGTCTGGTGTTGGTACAGACGATGCGTCGCAACCCTGGGTGAGAATCTGACACCCATGTGTGCTTGATCTCTTTCAGATATTTCAATACTTATTGTTCTAGTGACCGATGGTTGCGTGTGTCTCTTCTTCGTCCTCTTTCAGTGACCAGAATGTTGCGCATGTCTCTGCTCCGTCCTCTACTGCGATCCTTCTTGCCAGTGTCAAACTGGATTCTTAAATCCATCAGTCATAGCCGCATTTGGTTATTGATTTATGTTTTGTAGTGCAACAGGTACAAACTACTGAGCGCAAGTATTATTGCCAAGAAATCAACATCAGCTGTAAAATGTTGGTGCTGACAGCGATATCTTGTAATAGAATTTGTGGGGAAAAAGTGCAACAGGTGACTTGTCCTTTGATTGAATGTCAGAAAGAAAACGTTAGAACATAATATCGAATCCGTTTCATGCTTTAAACAATCAGCGACGCACAAATGACACATTAGAGATAGGTGAATACGCAATCAATCTAAAGCAACTAATGAACATATTGCATTTCAGAAAATCAAAAATATCTTTTGTAATAAGTCATTATCATTGAATGTCAAACCGTGATTACTGAAATGTTCTATAGAAACTGTATTGCTGTATGGAAGTGAATCACGGAACGTGAATTAAAAACTAAAGAGTAGCTTAAAGACAACGAAATTATGGTTCCTGAGACAAATGTTTCTAATACCTAGGACTGCCAGAGTAACTGACAACAATTTCTTGAAAGTATCTTACGAAGTAAAACATTATATACAACTATATGAAAGATGCAAACAGCGGTCATTTGGTCAGTTCATGAGAAGAGAGACAGTGAAAAACACCATAATTCATGTGAGAGAAATAGTTGAAAACACCGTAACGACTGGACTGTTCAGTGGAAGAAGAATCATCTAAGCGTTGATCGCACGTCATCAGTAGATTGATCAAAAACCGTCAAAATCTGAAATCAGTGGAGATACAAGAACTCCTACGATATTCTTCAAGGCACTTTATGGTGATCATTAGTTGACAATCCTCTAAAGCAGTGGTTCTCAACAGGTGGGAAATGCGTTCTGATCATATTGTGAAGGGGTGCATGGGCTAAACAAGTTTTGAGAACCACTGCTCTAAAGAATCTACTGTTACAGTAGCTACAAATGCCAGTGTGTGTGTGTGTGTGTGTTTGTGCATGCGTGCGTGTGTTTGTGTGTGCGCGCATGCGTAAATACAATGATGGGGGTCTTTGTTTATTAATGCATAACTAACATACGACTGGCGATCACAGAACCCACTAATTGGCCACGTCCGCATGCTTACTTAGCTAACAGAGGTCAAGGCTCAAGTTTGCGTGACTGGCACGTGATTGGCAGTGATCTCCTTGTCTCAGTGGTCAAGGTTGCGATAGTTGTCATTATTGTCACAGAATTTGGTCAAAACATTCCCTAGTTGATCCTCAGACTGAGACATGCAATTTTTGTCAGAAATAATGATTCCTAATGATGTTCGCCCACTGCATCCCCAAAACATCGTTTTGTATTCAAAGTATGGTGGTGGATAACATCCATTGTGTGCGTAGATATCCGCATTTTATTCTCAAGCCACTTAGATCAATATCTTCCGACTTCGACGGTTGTGGTTTCCTTTCTGGATTCGTCCTCCCATAGACAGATTGCCTCTGCCCTCCCCCATTTTCTGCAGGGCTTTTTTTTCCTTACACAGCCTTCGTTCTTATGAGAACTTCCACAAGGCAATATTTCTTATCCCTTACTGATCTAACACTATCTCATTATGTTTGCCTGTCGTATGTGTATGTGTGCTTTAGTGTGTGTGTGTATGTGTGTGTGTGTGTGTGTGTGTGTGTGTGTGTGTGCTCGCGCGCGCACGCGCGCGTGCATGTATACTATTTTCTCATGCCTCTCTTCTCGCTGGTCATATAATGAGAAGAAAAGCATTGGAAAACATCGTGAAGACTAGAGGGATCAGTGAGAGAAGAGGGACAGAGGTAGACCCAAAGACAGGGTGGAAAACATCGTGAAGATTAGAAGGATCAGTGAGAGAAGAGGGACAGAAGCAGACCCAGAGACACGCTGCTGGATGGATTGAGGAAGTCTCATCTCATCATCTTCTCTCGTGTCGAGGTGAAGAATAAACAGCGGGAGAGTGCCCACTTATGGGCTTCATGTATCGATATTTCCATGAACTCTGTTATTCCCTGCATCCATCGTGTATATGGTCGGCCTCTTCCTCTGCTTCCATCTGGTCTGTAATCATTGCTTGTTGTGGTATGCTGTTGTCTGGTAACTTGCATGGCAAAACCATTTGACTCAGGGGTGGGCAAACTACGGCCTGCGGGCCGCATGCGGCCCGCCAACTGATGTTTATGCGGCCAGCGAGGGCATTCAGGAATAAAAACTTTTACTTCGTGTTTAAGTTATTTTGTTGTTGCAGGCCTTATTTTGTTTTAATGGTCACCCCCATGACATTTTTGGGGGTTCTGTTCAGCGAGTCCCTGGGTGTCTAAGAACTATAGCCCTCCGGACAATCCCTCAAGTGTTGTCTCTGCAAAGAAAAGCAAGACCATGTGCTGTAAACGTTTTGATGCTGTCTTTCAGCCCTGTACAAGTTTCTTTTAAGGCTCTCAGTTTCTAAGAGAGAGAGAGAGAGAGAGAGAGAGAGAGAGAGAGAGATAGATAGAGAGAGAGAGAGAGAGAGAGAGAGAGAGAGAGAGAGAGAGAGAGAGAGAGAGAGAGACAGTCCTCCGGACAAACCCACAAGTGCTCAGTCTCAAAGATAGACAAGACACATAGCGAACTCTTGTGCATTCAGGAAGATTGCTGAATTGATGCCAATAAATCAGTGGTAAACCCTCAACCCACATTGACTTAGAGTGAAGAAATCCCGTTCATGAACAAATAGTTCATGTTATCAGATCGGTATCACTTCCTAACGAGCATACCATATGATGGCATTCCTGCTTACTACATTTAACCACGGTTACCGGGGCCTCCTTCTTCAGGAGATAAGCCCGAACCCACCACGCATGCTTCCTCAGAAGGGACGCCACTCTAACACCACGGACTACATGTTGATGACGGAGAGATCCGTCTCTCACAGCCGATGTCACTTGAGGCTGTTGACCACTGATTGATTGACATGCCCCACCAGGCTAATAGATTATCGCACGGACCTCACAGAGGCGTGTCCCAGTAGAACATCATGTCCAGAAGCCCACTCTGCAGACGGACCTCTGAGAGAAGTGTCCTTGCTACTCCTCAATATTTATTATGGATGATTATCACAGCAGTCACATTCACACGTTTCCGTAGATGTGGGAGGGCGTGTCATAAATATACAAAAATACATATTCAGAGCTGCTGAGTAAAGTTCATTAATTTAATGAGACACAATCGTTGCATTTGCACAGTAATTCCTATCACGATGTCTGACTATGCTAAGGTCATACTTACGGCAGTCTGCTCTTGGCGTCTGGCGTGGAGCATCGCTGAGCTGCCATAAATTTGGTAAACTGCAACCACACTTTGAGTGGCTATTCACTTAGCCGTACAAGCTGGACGAAACATTTTCGATTCTTGATGGAGAATCATTGCACGAATGGCGTTGATAATCTTTCACGGCTTTAACACAGTTTTTACGTCTTGCTCTATCTAGACCAGTGTTTCCCAACCTTTTTTGTGCTATGCCCCACCTAAGCCTTTCTAAAATTCTTATCCCCCCCCCCCCCCCCACATTACATATACATTATTTTTAATATTCAAAAATTGAAGTGTTCACTAAAGAAACTTGAATCATAGGTTTTAGGAACAAATCAGTAGGAAATTATTGAGCACATACAGTAAGTAAATTTTCGAAACATATAATGGTGAACTGAAATTCAAGTACAAAATAATTTTAATGAAAGATTTTTCTATATTATTTTAATTATTAGTAATTATTTTTTTATTTAAATTTAGTGAGATCCTTGTGCTTGATGCTGGCTGCAAAGAGATTTTATGTCAGGTTCCAATTTAGTTAACTTCAGTCGCAAGTCTGCCCGTTTTGTTATATCCAGCCGATTTCTTCCATTTTCGAATTGCCCCCCTTAACAATCGAATTACCCCACTGTGGGGCGTGGGCCCCAAGTTGGGAAACACTGATCTAGACCCTGGCCTGAGTCCAGCTGTCTCCCTTTCTCGTGAACTAGGCCTGTTATGGTCACGTGATACAAACTTCTAGAGCGTTTCTCATCATCATCATCATCGTCATCATCATCGTCATCATCATCATCATCATCATCATCATCATCATCATCATCATCATCATCATCATCATCATCATCATCATCATCATCATCATCATCATCATCATCATCATCATCATCATCATCATCATCATCATCATCATCATCATCATCATCATCATCATCATCATCATCATCATCATCATCATCATCATCATCATCATCATCATCATCATCATCATCATCATCATCATCATCATCATCATCATCATCATCATCATCATCATCATCATCATCATCATCATCATCATCATCATCATCATCATCATCATCATCATCATCATCATCATCATCATCATCATCATCATCATCATCATCATCATCATCATCATCATCAGCAGCAGCAGCAGCAGCAGCAGCAGCAGCAGCAGCAGCAGCAGCAGCAGCAGCAGCAGCAGCAGCAGCAGCAGCAGCAGCAGCAGCAGCAGCAGCAGCAGCAGCAGCAGCAGCAGCAGCAGCAGCAGCAGCAGCATCATCATCATCATCATCATCATCATCATCATCATGTGTTCAGAACTGACTTTACTTGATTTATTAGTGCGTGTCAGTTCATTGTTATAGCGTGAGTTGTTCTCACTTTTCCTTCATTCCTTTTCTACGGTAAACCTACTCTTAATATAGAAGCTTAATGCTGTATACCTTGTATTCACACATGGCAGTCAGAATGTTTTTCATCTTGCTAAACGCTATTCTTTTCTATATATTCTGCTAAAGGCTACTTTCGCCATGGCGATTCTTGTTCTAATCTCTTCTTCTAGGCATCTCCCATCAGATGTTATGACTGTTCCGAGATAATTGTACCGATTCACTTGTTGCAGAATATTCCCATTTACTTGTATATTACATTGTGGTACATCGTTCTTCCTAGTGAGGACCATAACGTGTCTTCTTACAATTTAATTCTAATCCCAGCTGCTCACTGTGTACAACAACCGCATCTACTAATTGTTGCAGATCCTGCGCATTGCCTGCAATCAATACTGTATCATCTGCATATCTAATGTTATTGATGTTTCTTCCTCCAATGCTGATTCCATTTATGTCTTCTACATTTCTGAAAATATTTTCACTGTATAGGGAAAAAAGATCTGGAGACATTACACATCCCTGCCTAACACCTCTCTTAATAGGTTGATATTGTCCCACTTCATTATCAATCCTTATGGCAGCTTGTTGTTTCCAATATATGTTTTTTATAAGTCTAATGTCTTTCCCGCCAGCTTCGTGGCTTAAAGGTTATGACTTTTCTCCGTAATCTCGTATACTCTCGTGGGTAACGTGATGACGGTGAGAATCAGCAGTGGTTCGAACGCATCGGTAACTTACGGGGTATGTAAGCCGGCCGCTCAGAGAGCAATGGCAAACTACTGAGCGTAATCTTGCCAAGAAATCAACATACAGCTGAAAGATGCTGGTGTTGACAGTGGTGTCCTGTAAAGGATATGCCAAAAAAAAAAAAGTCTTTCCCGTCAATGTGTAGATCTGCAAGCATATCCACCATGTTGACATGTCTAACTCTATCAAAAGCCGTTGTGTAGTCAATAAAGCAAAGATGTATATCCTTGTTTACTTCTATAGCACTTTCAATAACTGTTCGCAGCATATACACAGCATTTACTGTACCCTTACCTTCTACAAACCCCCATTTCTCTTCCCCTATTTCAGGTTGTATTTTCTTCCTCACTCTTTGCATGATAATTCATAACAAAATCTTTGTGATGTGACTCATTATACTAATTGTTCTATGTTGATCACATTCCAAGGTTCCTGATTTCTTTGGGATTGCAATAAATACAGAATTACATAATTCAGAAAGTATATATCCAGTATCATATAATGTGTTCAGCAGTCTGGTGACTTGCTCTAGTCCAAATTCTTCTTAAGCTTTAATCATTTCTGTTGTAATGTTATCTGCACCGGGAGCCTTGCCAGCTGTCATATACTTAAGAACATTTTGAACCTCCATATTTAAAATTGGTGGTCCTTCATTATTAAATTTAATATCATACTGTTCCTCTCTGTTATCATTATACAGGTTTTTCACATAATCTGTCCATACATATAGAATCTGATCCTTTTCTATTATGATTTTGCCATCTTTTGTTTTTAGACAGCCTGTTGATGTACTTGTTCTTTTATTAGTAAGTTCTTGAATTCTTTTGTGCACTAATATGGTATTTTGACTGTTGTGTTGTGTTTCAATTTCTAAGCACTTTTTCTCAAGCCGTGATTCATTTGCTTTCCTACATAATATTCTGACTTGTCTGTGAATGTATTCATATTTGGCAGAATTATTTTTGTTGAGTCTTCTTGTTTCCATTAGGTGGAAAGCTGTTATAATTGCAATCATTAGCGAAAGTCGTACAAAACTAAGGTGGGCCAAGAGGACACACGTTTGATGGGATCATCCAGAGAACTGAGTCAAACAAAATTGGAAGGAGTCTGGCTTTATTGGAAAGTGGTGAAATCACTCTAAGACGGGCGTGATGATCAGACCAAAGCACCCGTAGGTCGACGAGCAAGTATCCACTGGACAGGACTTTGACGTAAGTGGGTTAAGTTTAATTAGAAACCTGTTAGTCTGTAGTCGGGCGCGGATAATGATTCTTAGGTTTAGAAAGCAATGGCAGACTAACGTGGATAAATGTACCGAGGAATCATGAGCAGTCAGTAAAAGCTAGGATTGACTGCGACGTTCTATAAAGAAGTAAAGAATACGTAACTAATCAACCAAAACTCGAAGTGGCTAATTACGAAGTGGAGAGATGAGCGCTAAAACCATACTAGGGGTGATTATTTGAGAACGGTATTTGTGGCCTCAAATGTCCCCAATTTATTTCTCATAGAAATGTAAACACGACAGGACAGGTAGGGCGGGTACTAAACTCGGCCACTAGGTCAAACCAAACAATGGGACTAGCTGGCTGCCGCAGTAAACGGACCGAGCTCCGAAACAAGCCTGTGAAGAAAAGAATGCAGTGTTGTATAGCAGGGGGAAACAGGGGTCAGGCTCTGTTGTCATCAGCGTTAAAGACAGTATCGCCGTGCGAATTTGAAGGCACGAGTTCGGATCTAAACAAAAATCGGGAGTAAAAGGTTTAAATGGCTTTAATACTAAAAGGCGAGATGGGGAATAGACAGTGATGGTTAGAAACTACTGGAAGCCAGGATGCGTACTAAGTGAGCTGAAGAGGACAGAAATGCCTTTGGAAATAAACGTTACAGACGGGTTGTGTGAATATATTGGGTAAAGAAAGAGACATGTGTGTCAATACTTCAAGGGCTGAATATTGAAGAAGGTTGGCTAATAAAGACGATGGACTATACTGCGGGAATGGATGAAGATGCACGTTGATCAATTATCATGGTTAAAATGTTGTTAGGAGTGATATGAATTTATATTTCATCTTGGGTTTGTGTTAATGATTGCGTGGGTTTATGTGGTCGATGTTGACGGCCCAAAATGATGGTTAATCATGAGTGAACTTATGTACTGCAAAAGATTATAATGATTGTAGGAGTTTTAGTGTAAAGGGGCATTTCGTATATGTGATTTGTGGGCAGTGTATATGTCCCATCTTGTTGTCTTATAATTACTGTTGGGGTACCAAGCTGCAATGATATTGTTAACGATGTAGATTTATTTTGATATTGATAATGGCTATTATATACGCAGTTATGATGAGGCGTGGGGGTTCATGGCTTAGGTTACATATAGACGACGCATTAGGGGAGTTGGAGTCACTAGGGGATGCAGGTTATTGATCAATTGCTATGTTTATGTTGTGTTGATTGTTTTGTAATTAATGACAAGGGGAGTTTATGTTGTTGTTATGGTGTGGGCAAGCGAATCAGGAGCTGATGTTTAGTGTTGTCCCACTGCCGATTTATATGTGGTTGGCCACTGTGGGAAGACTATCAGTGTCGGCGTGGGTATTGTATTAATATCACCTGATTATGGCACATGGTGCAGTGTGTGAGATTTTATGGGTTGATGTTGGCATCGGGGAACACTAGTTGATGGTGTACGACCGTCCAGGCAGTAATGGAATATCACTGACCCGATGTTAATACACGTAGCTGAAGACGGGGGTGAGCAGTAGGTTGATGACAACCGATGATGCTGTTCACATAGTCAAGGGTGTCTTTTTCTTTAATTTTCAGTTTGTTGCTTGATCGATTGCCTGGGTAAAAGTAAGTGGGTGGTCATTTTACGGTGGTAGTCCGGTGTGTGTTCTTATTAGATGTGAACACTTTTTTTGTTATATTCCCCTGACTGATGTTTGACTAGTTACTAGCTTAATTACATTTCCTTAGTGTTTATATTCGTTTGATGGTATTTTCTTGGTGTTAGTAATCTAACAGGATTTGCACATATTAATTGGAACTGTTTTCGCACGATACTTTGTAATTTCATTTGAGAAGCAAATAAACGTGATTCAATGTTAGCTTATTCTTTTGAGTGCCTGTACTAATGTCAGTTAGGACAGTGTTGCATTCGTGACCTGCATACCTGTATATTTGTGAAGTTGGTAGATAAAATAAGAGTTTCCACACATTAGTGGCTATCTCTACGACCGGAAGACTGACAATTTTTATATATATCTATCTATTCTTTACACCTCTCCTTTCGCTTATTCTTTCCCTTCTCTCTCTCTCTCTCTCTCTCTCTCGCTTTCATCCCTCCTTGTCTCTCTTTCTCTTTCTATCACAGATGGCGCTGCGAACAGGATGTTCCAATGTAGCTTTTGTCTGCCTGCCTCCAAGTTAGGGTTGGAGACAGATTCACATAAAAGTTGTTGCATATAATTGGTAGTTTATTCTTGTTAGTTTGGCAGTTGTGAGTGCTTGTTTTAATAGGTATACTAAGCTTACAATTATTCAGTAGGCTGTCCAAACTGTCAATAGGAGTTTCTAATAAGTCTACTCGGTTAGGGACTCTTGGTTTCAGCACACCCGGCAAATCCACTTTACCGCAAAAGAAAAAAAACCAGAAAGAGCCGAAGCAGCAGAGTCAGTCCTGTCCGGGAGCGAGTCCAGTAAGTTGTCCTAATAGATTTCAACGAAAATATAAAACATGACTACCAGAAGTACACGCACTTCAGCGTTAGTCGAAAACAGCGAAGGGGCGACTGCCTCTGTGCAGGGAAATATTGATTCTCACCCCACAACATCGCAATGTGAACAAGTGAGATATGTCATGGTACCCACTCGAACAAAAAATCAATGCTTTCGGGGGCCCACACGGCCCCACTGTTAATGAGTACTTGCGAGCAATTCGTTCAGCTTTCAGAGCGGGCATGATGGGGTCAACTGAAAAAGTTGATCTTATCATCGACACGATTTCACCGCACGTGCACAGAGAATTAAAGCTGCACACCTCGGAGAAGGACCCTGCAAAAATGTTGGGGGGGGGGGGGGTTAGCGACCATCTATGGTGACACAAGAACCCTCCAAGAACTAACGACATTTTTTTCCAACAGACATGGTAGCTGGGAGTCGATCATCAACTTCTCCCATAAACTGCACCGGGAATTCGAGGAGATGGTTTGCGCACAAGAGAGACAGAAAGTCTCAACGTTTCACGAGTCAATGATCAGAGACCAGTTTGTCGCGCAGTTGAGAGACGATTTACCTCGGCAGATGATAAAAGAAAGGCTTTTTGAAGAGCCTTCGATGTCGTTTCTAGTGATTGCTCGTGATTGTGCTCTGCGATGGGCAAGCGCTAAACACACTCCGCAGACTGTGGTGTACAACGTTGAAGCCACGGTGGTGAACCGTAACAACGAAAACAGACAACAGGGCACTGGGCATGGCCGGGACAACGAACAGAGGGGCATTCCGGCAGAAAATGAAAGTAGAGGGCCAGAACAGTCTGGTGAAGTAGACGAACTTAAGCGGAAGATGGCGCAATTAAAGATGCAGTTGTTGCATCTTATGAATGGTCGGGAACAACTCCCGAGACAGCCCCAGAAACAGCTACGACAGATCCGCTGTAGACTTTGCCGCCGGATTGGACACATTTCCAGGTTGTGTAGGGCAAATTTAAATTAGAATCTAGTACAGCTACGAGTCAGGCCGCGACGGGAAGGTTTAAGGACTCACCGATTAAAATGCTGGGCGAGCGCCCAGAAACAATAATAAACATTGACGGTAGAAACAATAAGTGTGTTCTGGACACTGGCTCACAAGTTTCCACGATTTCAGAGGAATGTTTTAATAGACTTTTCAGACATTATATGTTAGATTGAGATAATTACATTAAATTGACATCAGCAAATGGCTTTTCAATACCATATCTAGGGTACATCAGTACCAGTGTGCAAATAGGGACAGATTGTGTAGATAGATGCGGAATTTTTGTCTTAAAAGATGTGAGGGGCACCGAAAACAAAACGTCCTGTATATTAGGGATGAATGTGCTGGCAGAGTTGAACGAACGAACGAACAGACTTTATTTTCAAAGGGTAACAAATTGGGCACGCAGGCCCGTCTTACATTCGGCCCTTCCAATCACTCATCTTTCTTTCATCAACAGTGCATAGGAAAAAACATTGTCACATGAATTTTGTAAACATAAACAATGCATATTACTATGTTATGAGATCCATCCACCACCCACCCACACATCCCCCATTTACTCCAACTCCCCCACCCAACCACACATACATACAATACATTCCCCCACCCATCCACCACATCCCTACACCTACACATCTCCCCACCTACACACACCTCTCACCCACTCACATATCCTCTACCCGTCCCATTTCCCACCAACAATTACTCACCCAATATCCTCCTCCACCCACACACCTCCAACCACCTAACCAAACACACATTCCTCAGCCACACACATCTCCCCGTCAACTCACATATTCCGCACCTACCCACACACAAATTCCGCACTCACCCACATAATCTCCCATCTCCCCCAGCCCACTCACAGATCCCGATCCCACACCTACAAACACCCCCCACCATCTCCTAACCTGCACACACTCACCCACCCACATATCCTCTACCCACCCACACATCATCTACCCACCCATCCCCCAACCAAACATCCCTTAACCACACACACTTACTCATATACAATCACCCACCCACACATCCTCTACCCAACCACACATCATCCACCCAACCACACATCCTCCATCCATCCATTCCCCCCAGCCACACATCCCTTAACCACACACCCTACCCATATACACACACATCCCCACGCACGCACAATCTCTCCACCCATACAAACATCCCTCACACACATCCCCACCCACCAACACATTCCCCATTCACAAACACACACCTCCCATCCACACACACACAACACATACTTTCATCCCCACACACATCCCTAGACACACGTACTTATCCCTCAACCACTAACACCTACACATCCCTTACCCACTCATCAACACATACATCTCCTATCTTCCCACCCACACTCACACATCCCAACCACCCATCTAAGCACACACCCCCCACCCTCACACACATCCTTCACCCACTCACAAACCCAACCACACCTTCACCCACCCACACAAACATCATTTATCCACACCCAGCTCCCCTCCCACACAATACCACACCCACACACATCCTGAAGACACATCCCTCACCCACACACACATCTATCCACACATCTTCTACCCATCCTCACATCCCCCAACTACAATCACCCTCACTACCCACACATACACCCTTCATTCAGCCACACACACCCCCACCCAGCCAGACATATCCCCCACCCACACACACATCTCCAAATCCATCACCCACACCCATCACGCACCCCTTCCCCAACCCACACACACCCCCACACACATTCACCCACACATCTCTCACCCACACACACTCCCCACCCATCCACCCAAACATCCCACACCATACACATCCCCAAACCCACAACCACCCCCACCTGCACACATCTCCCACCCACCACATATCCCCACACCCACATCTCCCCACCCACACATATACCCCCACCCATCCCATAACCCACGATCAATCATCCACCAACATATCCTCCTCCACCCACTCACCCACAACCACCTAGACAAACACACATCTCCACCCACAAACACATATCCCCATACACCCATACATCTCACACGCCCCCACACACAAACCCCCCACCAACCCACACATAAATCCCCCACCCACCCACACAAATCCACCCCTCCCACCCACACATCCTGAGCCCACCCACACACATCACGAATCCACCCACACACACACCCCCCGATCCCCAACCTACTATTATCTCACTCACATTACAGTAATGTTATATTATACATGGTAAAATCAAGTGTCATACATACAAAATGATAATGTGAAAGATGAAAATACTCAAAAAATATGGAATGGCATGTTACCAGGACATGCGAGCACTGAATTCTCTCTCTCTCTCTCTCTCTCTCTTACACAGGCACACACACATCCCCCCCCACACACACACACATACACACACACACACACACACACACACACATCCCTCACATACACACACACACACACACACACATCCCTCACATACACACCCATACATACATCCTCACATGATCACTGAAACTAATAAGAACAAACTCCCACACTTTACACACAATTGAGACACTGACGATTGACGTGAGAATTCTCGCAATTGCAAGAAGTGGAGAAAAATTTGTACATATACATTATGTAGCGTAAAAATTAGTGATGCAATTCAACTCTCTTTTTTTTCTCCATCTCTCTCTCTCTCTCTCTCTCTATCTCTCTCTCTTCTCTCTCTCTCTCTCTCTCTCTCTCTCTCTCTCTCTCTCTCTCTCTCTCTCTCTCACTAACTCTCTCACTCACATCACAGTAATGTTATATTATACATGATAAAATCAAGTGGCATACAAAATGATAAGATGAGAATTAAAAAAAAAAAAAAAATGGAATGGCATGTTACAGGACAATCAGGTGGCTTTAAACGATACTTCGTAATATGAAAGATGAGAATACATAAAAAATATGGAATAGCATGTTACATGACATGCGTGGGCTCAACTCTCTCTCTCTTCTCTCTCTCTCTCTCTCTCTCTCTCTCTCTCTCTCTCTCTCTCTCTCTTTAAATACACACACTCTCACACTCATTCACTCTCTCTCTCTCTCTCTAACTTACACTCACTAACTCTCTCACTTGCTTTACAGTAATTTACATGAATTCATTTTATGCATGTGCATCAAAATGATAATATGAAAAAAAAATGAGAATACACAAAACATATGGATCAGCATGTTAGATGACATGCGTGCGCTCAACTCTCTCTCTCTCTCTCTCTCTCTCTCTCTCTCTCTCTCTCTCCTCTCTCTCTCTCTATTCTCTCTCACACACATATACATACACACACCCACACACATCATACCCACGCAATACACACACCTGCACACATCCATATACTTACTCACACGTTCTCACATAACACCCGAATATACACTCCCTCGCATAAACTGCATGCATGCAAACTTACACATACAAAGATATACAATACATACACGAGCAGACACACACAGACTCATCCATACACACATACACACACGCACATGCATATAAACGCATATAAACACATGAGCGCACACCTTAACACACGTACAGACATACACACAGAGTCACACACAGATACACACATGTACACACATATACACCCATACACACATCCAGACATGCACACACATACATTACACTTTCTCATGCACTCTCTCATTCACCCACGCTCTCTCTTTTACACACTCACTCGCTCTCACACTCACTCATTCGTGCACATACACGCATACCCACAAATTCTCTCTTACTCACTCACGCTCCCTTACTCACTCATTTACTCGATGACTCTCTAACTCACACTCACTCACTAACTTTCACACTCTATCACACAGACAGGCAGACACACAACACACCCACTCTCTCAGATTCACTCATTCTCTAACTAAATCTCTCACACATATGTCCACACACTCACTCACATTTACACTCACTAAGGCACACGCGCATGCATACTCTCTCACTCTCACTCATACTAATTCTTCCACTCACTCTTTCTCACTCACTCTCTCACCCACTGTCTCGTTCACACACATACAGTGAAGAATGATAGTGGAAAAATGATAATAGTAGGTGACTTATGGAGGCATATAGTCGGTATGAAGTAAGTATTGAAAGAGTTTTCTGTTGAATGTGTAGGGACTCATTGGTGTTTTCAGTTCTGGTGGAAAGCTATTCCACAAGTGAGCACCAGAATATGCGAAAACAAGTTTTGTATAAGTCCAATCTAGACTTAGGAAGCTGTAATATATTTAAGCGCTTACTGTTCATTGTATTAGATTGAATTAACGGTAGAAGATACTCTGGGGTATTTTCAGATATCATTTTATTCACTAATTTGGCTTTGTTAAATAGGAAGCGCTTTTGAGGTGGTAGAAGTCTTAGATGGCTGTATAATTTATTACTTTCAACGTGCTTTATGCTAGAAACTAGACGTATAGCGCGGTTTTGAAGCGAACACAATCGTTTCATATTAGATTTAGGGCACCCATCCCAGACTGTGGAACAATAATCGAGAGGTGATTGGATATAGGATGCATAGAATATTTTACGTGTGCTTTCATCCAAAAAGTGTTGAATTTTAGCAAGTTGGTAAACTTTTTGTGCTATTCTCTTGGTAAGGGCGTGAGCATGAGGGCTCCAGTTTAAATGTTTGTCAATTAAAAGACCTAGTGTTTTATGTTCATTTACATTAATTATAGGTAACGTGTCCACGTGGTGCTCGAGCGGTGTCCCAGTTATGGCTAGGGTCTGTAGTTTTTGTCTGGTCGTTATTAGCATGGATTTGGTTTTGTCGATGTTAATTAACATGCGATTTTCATTGCTCCATCTACTAAGGTTGTCAAGATCGTTTTGTAAAGAGCTCTCTAAGTCACAAAAGCTCTCTTGACTTGTGTAAATAGTGCAGTCGTCCGCAAATAGATCACACGAAGTATTGAGGTATAAAGGAAGATCGTTAATATACACTGCAAAAAAGCAGCGGATATAGTATTGAGCCCTGAGGCACCCCAAAATTAAGTTGTGTGGGTTGGGTCTTGATAGACAGTTATTGAAGGACACTACTTGTTGTCTGTCTGATAAAAATGACGTAATTAGGTTCACCATATTGGTGCCAGTCTTCATGTGTTTTAATTTTCTAATTAAAATATCATGATCTACCATATCAAAGGCCTTTTTAAAGTCTACAAATACTGCTCCACAAATGTTGCCATTGTTGATACAAAGATGCCAGTTATCGGTCATTTTTGTAAGGGCACTATGGCAAGAATATTTAGGTCGAAACCCAGATTGACTGTCAATTATTAGATCGTTGTTAATTAAATGATGTAGTGTTATTTTATGCATGTGTTTTTCTAATGCCTTTGATAGCGACGATAGTAAGGAAATAGGTCTATAATTACCAAAGACGCTAATATCAGTTGAGC